>JAKSYS010000143.1:0-106520 GCA_022925895.1 Fragilaria crotonensis
ATTATTACAATAGTCACAAACGTCGAGTCCCACTGAGGTGCGCCGACATTTTGTTGGATCATGCCAAAACACTTTTTTGTCATTCGCCGGAAGGCGAGACCGCACAATTCGACTCAATTTGTGATCTAGCCAGTCCAGTCCCATACCATCCCGACAGGAGGTGGGAATTATTGTAACGACGATGAAAACAGCAATCGACACAATGATTTCTGCCGCAGTTCTGGGGACAATACCTGTGCCGACTGGGGTAGTGCTATCGGCCGCGACAATGGGAGCCTTCGAAGGAAGAGGAATGAGAACATGCTTACGGCTCCGCTGCCAAGAAGAGCTGTCTCTGTCAATGAGTTTAGGCTCGTTCCTGAAGAGCAAATGAAACTTGACCACGAGGAGCACCTGGACGATCTTTGGAGTCGAGCAATGGCCGTTGAAGAGGGGATGAAGCTTGACGAAAGACTGCTTCAAATGTCTGCCAGTTATAGTCTCAGTTTCAGTTTCAGCTTCAGCTTCAGTATGAGTATGCCGAGTAAGCCTCCTGCATCGGCCCCCAGTGGTTCCTCGTTTCCGTCTTCGACGCCCAGCTTGGATCCATCACCAAACGATTGTTTGGACGGCAAAAGTCGCGAAGAATACCTTTCGACGTATCTGTCGACGGTAACGGAACCAGACCTACTTGATGATCCCTCGACCCCACAGGGTCAGGCATTCAATTGGATTGTAGGTTCGGATCCGCTTGCAATAGATCCGTGCACCTATCCAGCTACCGCGCAGCGTTATGGTTTGGCAACCTTCTACTATGCGACATCTGGCACCGACTGGATTAAGAGCGACGATTGGCTTGGGGGGTCGGACGAGTGTGAATGGTTTGGAATAACTTGTGGAGGAAAAATCAAGACTAACGTCGAAAAATTGCAATTGCGTAAGTTGAATGAGGAGAGGCACTGCTTTTTAGTGATCGCGTTCCTCTCGGTACTGACATTGCTTGAATTCGATAGCATTGAATGGAGTCACAGGATCTATCCCGAATGAGATATCTACCTTGTATGATATCACGCGCATCGATCTCTTCGGAAATGATATCAAGGGAACGCTGCCGAAAGGGTTGGGAAACCTCACGAAATTGGAGCTTCTTGATCTTGAAGAAAATGGACTTGATGGCAGTCTCTTCACCACGGAAGTTATGTCTCTCTCCAGCCTAATTGGTCTTCGTGGATCTTTCAATGGCTTTACTGGGTCTATACCTGACGATATTGACAAACTCAGCAAGCTGGAACAGCTGTGGTTCGCCGATAACAGTATTGATGGCACTATTCCCGAAGGCATTGTCAAACTGAAGAGCCTTGAGTCAATCTTCGGCTATTCTAACAGATTGACGAAAACAATTCCATCTGGGTTGGGGAGTCTGGTGAATCTGACGCAGATCCGGCTCTACAACAATGCTTTGACTGGGTTGCTTCCTCCGGATATCTTTGATGCAACAAACTTGGAAACAATTCGCCTTGACTCCAATCAGCTCACGGGAAGTATTCCAACAACAGTGGGAAATTTGTTAGCGTTAGAAGACTTAAGACTCTTCGCTAACGCACTCTTCGGTGATATTCCGTCGGAAATCGGGAATCTCCTGATGCTGCGTAAGTTTATTCTGCATGTGCTAATCCTTCGGCCAGTGCGAGTTCTAACATGCAGCGGTCACAGAAAACTTGCTAATTAACAACAATTTCATTGCCGGGGAGCTTTCACCTCAAACCTTCAATCCAAAATCTGTTCTCGAATTCATTGACTTTTCGAACAATCAATTCCTGAAGGGGCCTCTGCCGTCTACATTGTTTGACCTGCCATTGGTGCGAAACATTTATGTTGCTAATTGCTCGTTGACTGGAACAATTCCATCAAATTACGGAAAGCCTCCCAATCTGAATGACCTGTATTTGAACGGAAACATCTTCTCTGGTACAGTTCCATTAGCATCTCCAGGGCAGCTGACGAAGTTAAACGAGTTCTTGGTTCACGGCAATACGTTGACCGGGTCAATGCCAGCATCTATCTGCTCCTTAAGAGACAAGTCGAATGGTGATCTGGAGGATCTGTGGGCAGACTGCCTGGGTAGCCCTCCTCAAATCGCTTGCGACTTTCCTGGGTGTTGCAATTTATGCTTTGCGTAGAAAGGGGTGGGGCAGACCAAGTGCTGGACTGTGTAGCAATGACGATGTAACAAAGTAAGATGCATGGACGGGAACGTCGCTTTCCTTTACGGTAGTAACATCAACTCTATACGATTGACAGTCCCGAAGGAACAAGACACCTTCCTCGCGTAGAATGCAAGCGAGTCGTGGTTTCGGTGGGCGCCTTGTCCTCCCAGATGCCTGCGACAATCTGGTGGCTTGCCCCGAACTGAAGCAAAGCTGACATGGAAAATCGGAGGACTGTAGTAAGTTGGCTGTTTATATTTCAGCATAACCGAGTCAACTTGGCTGACAATATGATGCAGGGAAGGATTGTCTGCCAACTTCCATGCAAAGAACGATCGGGTGCCATCGTCGTTGGAAAGGATTACCTCCTCGTCAACTTGCAATACCAATCCTCGTACGTGTGATAATGCCAGTCGAAGCTCTTTGTGAAAGGATTCAATCGAAGCTATCTGCAAAAAGAATGGTTGAGATAAGGATAGGTGTAACTCGCTGTGAGTTACAACTGTGCCTGACCAGCCAACCTCCTCGAGCGCGATGCTGAATCTTTTAGTCGCTTCGACAGCATGTGTATTCCATTCGCCCTCTGGATCGTCATCGGATATTGAGAGAAAGATATGACCTGCCCAACAGCCGCGAATATGAGGGACAGTGCGATCAAATGTACCGGGTGGCATTTCTTCGGATGAAATTGTGGTTACGCAACCTGGCTTGCATGGTGCGGCATTATTCTTGATGCGTTCACTTGGGCCACCTTTGATACTTTCATCACTACTATAGTAGTCTAATAAATCCATCGGAGATCACAAAAACGAATACGCCAGGATAGCGAAGGCACGCTTGACCATCTTGACAGAAACGATATGTGCATAATACATCGCAGGGTGCATAGGTGCGAAGTAGGAAATAGGATATGTTTTCTGTGAGCCTTATATCCAAACCTACTACTCGTCGTACATGTGCTAGTAGCTACCGGTACCAGGTACGAGTAGTAGTATCTGTGCACGCATGCACATCATGTGCACCGGCAATCTGACATCTGAAAGCAGTAAAATGAATGCTCTACTACTGGGAGGTGCGGGAAAGTACTGAAATCTACGATGTTTGGTTGGAATAGTATTTAAGTGTTCAGTGCCGCTAAACGGTGCTACTCGTACTGGTATACGGTATACACGCGTTTTGAAAGTGTTTTGTCGAATGGACGATACGCTCACACTTCGTCGAGGAGTCGATGGTCGACCGAAGCAACATTTGCATGGCCACCACCCACCACTATACAATCTATGTACCAGGTACTGGAGTACTCCCTATAATAGAATGATATAGTACCAGTTAAAAACCGCTTTGAACCAATAATTTACCGCACGATCCGACTAAGGATATCTGTTTCACGCGGCCTCCAGCTTCAATTCCGTTGCGTTAAGAATTCTTTTCAATGTTCTCGTTTATGCTGGAAATGAATCATTCTTGTACTGGACTAAGTATTCATTGAGTTATATCAAACATTCTGAAGGCCTCGCTTCGGGACTTTTTGGTTCAATGCGGAACATTAAAAAATAGACGTACATTAAGTAAAATCAATAGGTGGGCGCGTAGTTTTTTTCACACGTTTACATGTATTCTCGCCAAACAAATTTCTACTGCTACGCTCTTGGCAACGTGTATGTTCATATTGACAGCACCAGATTTCATGGATTACCAAATTAATCACGTAGATTTCATGGCGCGGTACGAGAGTTCAGGCGCAGCTAAAAATGTCGCAAGCATTGACAAATATTAAGCGCCTTGAGGTAGCATATAAAGTGAGGCCCGGCTCAACGTGGGAAAAATTCAAACTCCAAACAATTCTCCCAATCAAAAACTCAGTGCAATGCACTGTAAGACAGATCACTCAAGCTTGCTTTTAACCAAGTAGAGTAATTCTTCATCATGAGAAAATGAACAAGTTCTCCATACAAAAAATGCTCGAATATGACTTTTTACCAAATGTTTGCGTAGGAACCAAAAAAATTACCACTTGATTGGTTCAAAGCGAATTATTGGTTCAAAGCGGTTTTTAACTGGTACACTACCTTTTCAAGTACTAATTCTTTAGCAGCATTTTACTGCCGGTAGACACTACCGGTAGTTGTACAAGGCCATGCAATCAGGCGCCAAGGGATTCAACGTGCCGTCGTTCATTCCCTCCATGATAATTTGCGCAGCTCCTTTCCCTCTTGTCCATCATGGTTCCACTTTCCCCTGCTGGTGTTCTTACCTGCAGAAGCAGAAGAAGTTGCTACAATCATGATGGTGCCTTACTTTTGACGGAGGATACTGGTGTCTGAAATGTTGCCTTCCGTCAATTTGAGGGAGATGAACGATGAACGCTTGAGTTGCAAGTTGGGAATGGTTTAAAGAATTGTAATCGGCGGCGGATACATGACTGCGAAATTGTAGGTGATATTTTTCGACGTGCCAATTCGATCCTGAAGTAGAAAGTGTCATACCTAAACTCCGTACAATTGTACGTGCATAATTCTGGTTGCCTCGCAACGTGTGCTTCTTTTGTTAGACCAAGTATCCACATTAAGCTCCACATTGAGCTCCACATTGAACGTACGAATGTGATGTACAATGTACATTGAGCTAAGTAAATTCTTGATAAGGTAAAAAACCGTTTCCTGCCTTGAACACACAGCTATATAAGGATCGTGATAGTGTGCGAAAGTTAATCGGCTCAGTCACGAACACTAAATCGTTCAGTGTCGTCTCTGAACGTCGTTCAGTGTCGTCAATGAACCTGGCAAGACGGTCGAAAAACACCGAAACTTCCCAAAAGTCGAACTTTAAGTGCCCATAACTTGAGCAATAAAGGTGCTACATCAAAATGAGACTGATTTGAAAAGCTGTGAGTACGAGCTTTCCAAATCCGTGCTCCGATTGGTGGTATCTTGCTTTATCGATGAACGTTCGTCGATTGAAAATCGCATTTTGGGTGAAACGAGACAAGTGTGCATGCTTATAACGTAACGAATATAACTCTAAAATATAAAAGTAAAACGGATTCAAATAGAAGAGATCAAGGGCTTTCCAAATCATTCCGGTATTTGAATGTAGTACCTTTATTCGCCATGTTATGGGCTCTCAAAGTTTCGTAAAATCATTGACGGACGACACTAACGTCATTGAACGTCGTCACTAACTCGACACAAACGTTAGTGAACGTGCGACACATGCTCCTCGAAAACTCGTTTTGAGTCCAATGCACGAAAAAACGCGCATGCGTCTACGACGCTCCTCGTACAACAAAAAAATTAGTGAACTTAGTGAACTTAGTGAACGACGCAGTGAACTTAGTGAACTTAGTGAACGACGACAGTGTCGTTAGTGACGTGACTCAAGAAGAAGTCACTATTTTACAGGTAGTTGACGGTTTTTAGTAACATGTGGTGCAAGAAAATACATAGGTACTCTGAGCATTTGTATGAGAATGGCCGAACGAAGTTTCAAACGACCTCAGCTGCGCATATGACTGAACGCACACTTGTTTCTACATTAGTAGTAAACAAAATGTATATGTCATATGTAGATTCGCATTGACTGAACGCACGCTTCTTTCTACATTAGTAGTAATCAAAATGTATATGTCATATGTAGATTCGCATTGACTGAACGCACGCTTCTTTCTACATTAGTAGTAATCAAAATGTATATGTCATATGTAGATTCGCATTTGACTGAACGCACACTTCTATCTACATTAGTAGTAAACAAAATGTATATGTCATATGTAGATTGGCATTTGACTTCCTTCTACATTAGTAGTAATCAAAATGTATATGTCATATGTAGATTCGCATTTGACTGAACGCACACTTCTTTCTACATTAGTAGTAAACAAAATGTATATGTCATATGTAGACATTGCAACTCGGAGTTCTTGCTACATACATATCACATGTCGGTCTACGTTCTGTATAAGCTTTATGCAAGTTTTGCCATAAAGATACAGCACCAGCAGCACTACCCGTGGCCCGTGGTACCCAGTACAATGGTACGAAATCCTTGTATCACTTACGATGGAGGGGACTTCGTGTTACCTTCAATGGAGTGCTTCCGCGTCAATACATTATTACGGTATTGCAAAAATCGTATCTTACGCTACTTTCCCGCAGCTCCCAGTATCACTATCACGGATCACGGGGTACTCGTACCATTGTACTATACACTATACTGTACATGTACCGATATTTGTTGCATGTCGCCATCGCCACGCCGCGAGCGCCGAGTATTGTACCAGGTACAGTACTAGTACCAGTACTTGAATGTGTAGCAGGGAGCAATATTACTGGTACGGAGAAATGTCATATCGGTACTGTACTGTAGGTTATTGGTTGTTGTGTTATGCATACATATGGTACAAACGTGACGGTGGCAAAAACGCTACTGTAGTACTGGAATGTACAAAAGAAGATTAGATTTCCCTTCGCGTGGCGTGTGGCTATAATAGATTAACTGATGAAGAGTAGTGTCGCCGACACGCAATTCAACCAGGGTCTGGGAGCGCAAATAAGGCCAGCCATCTCCTTCGATTCAAGAAGATTAGATTTGAAACCAAACAATCATTCACCCACGGTGATAATTTCCTCAAGCGACGGTGCAACGGATACAGACATACACAATGCGATACTAGGCGTTAGAACCCGCATCACCTTAGGATACCTTCTCAGGACTGAAGAAGAAAATGCATTCACCATTGCTCTCATGTCCTGCTTTCATGAGCTCTTCTGTCAAGTCTCGGATTGACAACTCCCCCCCAGCACTAGCGAGGCGACCCTGGAGTGTTCCTTGATTGACCTCGACTCTAGGGTCCACCTTGAGCCTGATGACAAGTTCTTGAACCTCAGCTTCTGTGATCTTAAAATTCGCATCCCTGTCTGACTGCAAGATTGCTTCGAAAAGCCTTTGCAGAGTCTCCGCCTTAGTGATATCCTGAAGACGTGCAGCCATGTTAGCGAGCAGACACTCAGTCAACAAGAGGCTTTGCTCCTATCAAATGCTTACCATCATTTGTTTCTGAATGACGCCATTTTCTTTGACAAGCGACACAAGACTTGACACATTGGAACCCTGCGATTGTGCAATGGACTCCAGTTTCGTCTCGCTCCCTTTCAACCTGTGGTCCTGAGTAAGGTCCTGCACACACATTCACCAAGCGACAAGATTCTGGTAGAACACTTACTGTGTAATCGTGCCCTCCATTTTATCAACTTCAGCCACCAATTTATTATTCTCAACTTGGAGTCGGTTCACTTCCTTTCTGAGTTCATTCTGTACCTTCCTTAGAGCTTAAGGTGACGAGGAGACATAGATGTTAGTCAAGCACCATGACTGCCACCATGAGAACGAAGACTCACTGTCAGTATCTTGAAGCAGCTCCTGTTGGTAGAGAACAAGCCCCGCGACACCAATAGCAATTATGCCAGCGACTATAGTTACTGATTTCACAGATGACAAAACCATTGCCACAATTGCCAGAATTCCTGATGCAAGTGCTGCACCCTGCGCCACTCTCGTCCAGAAACTCTTCTCTATATCTTGACTCCTCTCGACGTCCGCGTCAGGATCTTCATCACCGTCGTCTCTCTCAATCTGTGCTAAAGGCTTGCTGGTTGGGGCGTCATCGAAGGCGGCATCCGCCATGGTACGTGAAATCGCTCAACGTCTAAACAGGGATGCTAAGAATTGACTGCAGCATCAAAGCGCAAGATGGGATAGCTGTAGGGGGCAGTGTTGTACTCGAATTACAGGTAACATACAGGTATGAAATGGTAGGTCGTGGAGTTGAGATTTGAGACGAACACGCAGTACTGGTACGATTTACTTGGACTACCAGGTACTATGCGCATAGTACAGTATGATACTGAGTACAGGAGGTTCCGGAATTTCGGCTCTTTTACCTATAAGTGTCTACTACTGGCTACGGATACTAATTCTACAACTTCGTTCGTCACGCCGGACAAATATTCCACGTTCCATCACTTCAAATGTCCGGATCATTAGGTACATCAATCTCATGACGTGACAAATTTTGAGCTGCAACTAAAGAACTTGAGATTAGACTATGCGACAACGGAATCGACGTTTTATGAAAATCCTACTTAAGGATATTCGACATTTGAAGTGTCGGCAGCCGTTGTCTCAAGAGCCGTTGTCTCAAGAGCCATTGGCTCAAGAGCCGTTGTCTCAAGAGCCAACGGCTGAACAACAGCCCCCGGCGAAGTCAAACTCAAGAACACACGTTTTGTGTGTGTCATAGAGCTCGTCCTCAAAAGTGCTCGCACTTTATGTCATACCAATAGGAGACGTAACGCATACGCATACCATCGACCTTAGATGACCTGTCATTTTTTTCCGTTCCCCGTGTGGCGAGTTCTCATTTAAAGAAAACACGTTCCTCGACTAGTTGGACGAGGTAAATTGGCTCTTGAGCCACTGGCTTAAGAGCCAATGGCTCAAGAGCCAGTGGCTCAAGAGCCAATGGCTCAAGAGCCAACGTCTTTTTTGACTATCCCTACATAGTACTAGTTCATCCAAGACATTGAATCGATGTCGTACTTGTCATAACAAACGATGTTAACAACAGTTCCAAAATAAAGCACGGTTTTAATTATAGTGTATCAACAGAAGATATTCTATCATTTTGGAAACGTGGAATTATTTAGATGTTTGTCGAACAAATTTCTGGTAGATAATCTGCGTAAAAGGTACGAGACACATAAAAGAGCCGAAATTCCGGAACCTCCAGAGTACTGAGTAGCTCCAGTATTGGCTGAAGGCTAGCAAAGGAGCACACCGTATCGACTTCTTAATACTATCATACAGTACACGTTGAGATTCGTGCTCCGAGATGGCAAATGACGGTTTCGAACATGGTCAATGATACTCCGGAGTCCGCTGTACAAGATACGTATCCCTACGTAGTATCTCTAAAATGTATGCATATATACGCATTAGTACCGGACTGTTTCGTGGTAGCGTTTCAGATTGTTCACGATGCACGACTTACTTACATTTGACAAACCGCCATTAGCAGAACTCCGATCTCACTAAATCACACATCCTTTTGCGTCCCTAGAATTGTTGGTCTAGTGACCCTAACATCGTTGCAAGCGTTCCTTCCTGGATACAATATTGTTGAAAGCCTTCAACCGTATGTCATTCCTCCTCTCGGCGAAGCCGCGTCGCCGAAGTCAGTTCACGTCCTGTAATGTCAGTGTGCCTCGTGGCAGAACTTTGTCCAAAGATGCCGCCAACATCGGCGGCGGCGGCGGCCAAGTCCAGATCCAGCGCCATCAACGCTCACAACCAAGACAAACCACACGAGTCTTTCCTCGTCAACAAGGGCTTGCAGCACAGCGGGATCAGCAGAAGCAGGAGGCAGTACAATCTGCCGGCATTTCCATGGAACAAGGTGCGTGGAATGCGGCGGCGGCAATTGCGGCGTAGTGTGGCACAACCTCTTTTGCAATTGATCTTCTCGATCTGAGATCTGGTCTAGCAAGCCATAAACCGAATTTTCTAACCTTTGCTGTTCTTGGGCTCGGATTTGAAGTGATGGAAGATCTTCGGGTTCTCGAGGAACAGCAACACGACTCGCAACGGAAGCTCACGCACATAAAGATCCTCAAGCAGAATCGACTTGAACGTAGTTCTGCTGTGGAAAATCAGCTTGCTTCCGTCAAATACAATAATGGCGAGCGACGAGCTCAACTGAATCGCGCCCATGAAATTTTGAGCTCCGCAACCCACGATATGGAAGCCGTCAAGCTCGGCGCCAGTCGCAACGACGAGCGTCTCAAAGCGATCGACAACAAGCTCAAGGAGGCATTGGTTAGATCTTGCATTTTTCAAACCTACCGCCGCAAAATCGATGGACGCCTCCTCAACATTCGTAGTCGAGAATCTCTGTGTCATCGCCTCTTGTCAGCTCAACGTGAAGATTTCAACGTGGCTGTGTCAATTGTACAAGGTAACCAGGAAAAAGATGAGCGACTTCGTCAAATTATCAACGAGTTCCACATGGCGGGGAAGGGCTTATCCGACGAGATTTTGATGGTTCGTTCCGAAAGTTCTCGACTCGCGGACGATCTGCACTCTTCGAAGCACATGGAAGCTTCGACTATGCTTCGAGCGAGGAGCATAGATGCTGAAATCAGCTGTGAGGACGACCGCCATGCTGCCGAAATGATGGTGATCACGAAACAAATAGAGAAATGTCGCGGGAAGAAATCGGCATTCACGATCCAGCACGAGCAGATGACGGAGGAGCTAAACCTTCACCGCTCGAAAATTCACGAATTGTGGCTGGCTTCCGCGGCTATTCAAGCGGAGGAGGGGCACGATGCAATTTCTGAGCCAACTGAATGTGGATGTAGTCCAAACTTAGGTATGGAAAGCATCTTGAAGGCAGTAGCTGCTCTTGATCACAAGCTGGGAGCTATCACTGCAGCCAGAACCGAAGGACGTGCGAAGTGTGATCTCCTAACCGATGAGATGTGCATGTTGCAAGCAGATCACGCAAGTCTCACAAAGGCATGCTCGGAAGTAATCGAGGCTTCACAGCGGACACAGAAAGTTGAGCTGGAACGAACAAAATATCAGGAGGACTATCTTGCCGAGCTCGAAGCGGAGCGGGGAAACGTCGAGAAACTCCGGTCCTCCCTCGACGAGCTTCAAAACAATCTGGTTGCCGAAAGAAACAGATTGGAGGAAGAGCTCAACCGGCAAATCGAAGAGGACACAAAAAGACATGCTGATATGTATCAGTTGAGACGTAGCCTCTCGATCAACCGTGATGCCCTTGTTGACTTTCAAGAGCGGCATGAGTCGGAGAAGACCGAGAATTATTCTAAACTTGAAGCATACAAAAGCAAGCTCCACGACGCCAAGACAGCATTCGCGAAAGTCCAAGTAGAGGTAGAAACGTTTCGCGACGACGATAATGCAGCATTGGATGAAGAGGCAGCAGAAATCGTCAGCGTTCAGGAAATGATGCTGGAAGAGACCGCATCGGAGATTGCTCGAATTTTGCAAGGTAAGAGCCATTGATGAATTCATTTGTCAGTGCTGACCGAGCACTCATCATCCATTCGCAGGCAACCCAATATTAACGCAACTTCAATATCACTTTGACGCGTCCAAGACTCGTGAAGGACGCATAGTGGATGCCCTTACTGCACTTCAAGGTGATTGTATGAAGCGAAAGAAGGAAATCCTTCTAAAGCAGAAGCGAGTCCTCGCAAGGATTCGACAGGAGCGTGAACAAATCGAGAACAATTCGCTACTTGCAGAAGCGTGCGAGCGCAAGATGGCTATGAAATTTGAAGAACCGCGAAAATTGAAGCGTCGTTTGGAGAGGGAGGAGAATCGTCGGAAGCGAGTGATTGTTGGCGCTGCGCAAGGTACTGCAAAGCAACAGACCTACGACGGATCTCGACGAGCAGACGAGGCTGGAACGCAATCGTGTAAGGAAGCGTCGGGGGTCGCCTGCAGTAGACGTTCCAAGAAAGATTCTATAACCGAAGATGTGATTAAGCCAAGAAGCGGCAATGCAGTGACAAAGGATTCTGGAAAGAAACGCCCAAGTGACGACGTTGGGACTTCGCAGGTGAGATTCGCGAAAGACTCGCCATCCGAGGCGGAGGTTGTGGGTGGAGTAGACAGCGAGGGCAATATCGGAAGAACGAATGTGCTATCTGGCCGTGAATCTAGACGAAGACGTGAGAAGGGAGAATGGGAAGTCACACCAAACGATCGTAGCAACGATAGGGAAACAGCTGTATCCCTTCTCGATCTTGGGTCAACTTCAATCGGCAAGCCGGTACGTTCTTTCATGACCTTATTTGAGGATGAAAAATTCAGCCAGGCAGACGCAGGTGATGTTGTCGGAGGGTGCCTCACCCAGCGCGTTGGGTTGGAATTTCCAACACCCAAGTCGAAGGTGAGCGAAAGCCCAAATATCAGGAGACGAAAATCAAATTCACAGTGGGAAAAGGAGCGAAAGGCGACCATCGAGCCGCTAAATTCTGATGGTATAGCAGAAAGCGTGAAATGGACCCAAGCATTGGATGGGGCGGCACGCGGCAGCAATCGTCCTTCTGAGGACACAATGGAGACGCAGAGTCGCCGTAAGGTATTTGGTTCAACCTCCCAGCGAAATAAGGCAAGTTCGCGCAGCCAAAATGAGCAGGGACGATCATCACGTTCGTCATTCTCAAAAACTGCGACACGCCAATCAACGGTTGGCGCGACGTCCGATCCTACTCCTCCATCGAAGCCACCTGCCCGTCGCTTGCCTAGTACGATTGAAGGTGATGCTGCCAGTGTGCTTGACGAACCTCCATCGTCAACTCGAGCGTCCCACAAGTCACCCCGTGCCATAAGAACGATCCAACCGAGGACCTGTTGTCCCGAACCAAGCGTCAGAAACGAGACGCCTGCGAAGTCGTCGAATCAATGTACCTCGCTGCCAACGATCTCTTGGAGGTCATCGACACCATTGTTGGAGGAAGCGACGGCGCCTCTCAAGCGACCCGTTGATGTCGATTCTAAAGTGTCCGTTATGAAGAAGGCGAAAGTCGCTGCGACCTCCACTGTCGAGAGGTCAACAGATCGCGATAGATCGGGGAGCAAGAGAAGTGCAGTCACTCCACACAGCGTAGAGAAACCAACAGCTCGCGAGCGATTCGGTACCAAGAGAAGCGCAATCGCTCAAGCTCACGGAAAACACCATCCGATGTCGTCATCGCAGACGCGACATTGTTCGAGTCACGACTTTCAAGCTTCTGGGATTTCTTCTGGGGAACGAGGAATGTCCAAGTCTCGGCGCAGAAAGGGACACTCCGGCGCTATAGCTAATGGGATGTCGAGTGTCAAGGCTGTCCCAGCACGGCTCGACGACTTCACCTTCAATTTCTAAAACCAAGAGGGGTATTGAAGTGCTGAAATCATTTCCGAAACTCAGGTGAACCATAGTAAATCGCTCCCACAGTGACTAGGCTCGTCAGGAATTATCACGAAATCCACGGCTCTTCCCTTCCAGCAATATAGCTAGGACCGACCGTCTCCAATAAATCGAATGCAAGACCGCGAAGCTTGGACGAGTGCAGCGCGCCTGAACAGAAGTCTATCGTTAACAAACCATATCTAGCGTCACTCTCGCAAAATGCCATGATTACGACACCGGAATAACACACACCGCTTTGTCCGGACATGCCCATTCCCGTGAAGCTTTGCATCATACTCGCTGTTTTGCTCGTTCAAGCCTAGCAATGATTTTCTTGGCCTCCTCCACATTCTCGAAAGGTAGGTCCTTGCCATGTGCATCGTCTTTTCTCCTTCTGTGATCATATTTCACATCGGATCGACGCCGTCTGCAATCGCCGTCACCGCCATTTTCTGACTGGTTGTCTCCTTGCGATTCATCGGCGTCGGCACTGTTTCGTCTTCTTCGTCGACGTCCGTCGTTGCCATCGCTGTCGCTGTCGCTAGAGCGTCTTCGACGCTTTCTATGATGACGATCCTCTTCGCAATGACGCTTGCGTTCGCGCTTTCGCTGTTTGCTCTGCTCTTTTGCATTTTGTTTCTTATCCTTTCGTTTCTTCCTTTCCGACTCCTCATCGTGCATCCCCGTCGGTCCGCTCGAGTGAGTCATCCATGCTGGAAGCGTTGAACCACGACCACGTCCAATTGGTTGAATTCTGGTAGCAGTTTGAGGTGCTCGTACTTCACCCTCGTCGTCACCAACCAGCGCATAGCCGTTGATCAAGCTCGATTGCTTGGTTCCGTCCGATTTTAGGACCAGATTGGTACTCCTCTTCGGCGCCATTGGATCCAGAGCGACTCCCATACCAATAGCCGAGTTCAGACTCTGTGCAAGTTGCTCTTTTATCGCCTCGCCAAAAGCCCTGTCTCTACTCAAATCTACTCCTGAACCATCCTGAGCAGCATCCTTCATGGACAGCCGGACCTTCAAGTGGGTTCGACCATCCTTTTCCTCTCGAGAGATCTCCAACACCTTTACCCATAACGAGTCGTTGATGGAGAGTGCGTCCTCAACTTTATCAAGCTTATAGCTACGCGAGGGGCGGGGGGTTAGTCCTTCAGTCGATCACCGTGTAGCTACATCAGATTACAGTACTGTGCATAATGGCAAAACAAGGATGATGTCATGCTTGTGCTAAACTCACGACTCACTTGACAATTTGCGAAATGTGAACTAAACCCCGACATCGATATCGATCCAGTTCAACGAAAGCCCCATATGCCTCAATGCGAGCAACCTTCCCAGGTTCAATTGATCCTTCAGCCGGTAGCTCCATTGACGTGAAGTTGTCGTTATAAAAAACTTGGTGCTGTGAGGACTCGACACTCGACACATTGGACCGAGCTCCGAAAGTTGCACATACTAGCTAGTCGTAGGTGTATATTCGTAGTACATATGCGTGTACCCAGTACCTGGTAACAGGTACTAGTACTACATACGTAGTATTATGGATTGTGTGACTTATTAGCATAGTGACTCTCGACAGTACAGCAACCTGGTATCTGAGTAGAGCAGTGCACGTGCCACGTACTGCACGCTTCAGACTTGCTCAGGACAAGGTCCGGCAAAACGAGTGAAATCAAAAATGCCAGAATGGCGTGCCAGAAATCCTCTCACTGCACACGCAGCCAGGGTGTGACAAGAGGTCCACATTGTGGCAAGAGATGGGACAACGTATTTTTCGTGGTGTATCTTGACTGACAGCTGCAATCTGGGAATGAATATAAGTTAAAAACGTGTTCAATTTCCATCGCCCATACTTTATAACCTCTTCGGCAGGGTGCCCTTAACAGGCACAAAGCCATGGCCTCAGAGGCAGACAGGGAGTGGGCACCAATATGAGCAGCAGTATAGCCACAGGCTGTTAGATTCACAGCTTGAATGCCATCATGGCGGACGGCTGCAAGGATATTAGGAGCGCGAACATGGAGAAGAGGCGGGTGCGTGGTACTGAGTGGCAAAGTCAGGGGCAGACGGCATTGCGTATCAACATGGCCTTCTCGACGCGCCGCGGCTTCATGATGCATACTAGTTTGCCCACGCTGGCCATTTCTATTGTCAATCATGAGTGTAACGGAAGAGGTTGTGGCCATAGTATGCTGGGTACCCTGATCTGCTGATCGTGGTGTGCAGACTCGGAAATGGGTGGTGCGGGTGGGAGATGTGGGCAGCAGGCAAGGTGTCTTCCTCCCGCATGCAGAAGAAAGAAAAATGCCAAGATGATGAAGTCTGAGATGTCTTGGGAGAATGGGGAGGCAGCATCAGGTGCAAAGCCTCCTGGTGAATTGCTTCAACAACAATGCCACTGACAGGGAGGGTGAGATGGGGTTTTGAGGCAGCGTCATCTTGCTTGTTGGACTTCAGGATGTGGGACAATGGCAGGTCAAGGTTGTTTTGGCCAGGGAGAGGTACATTGGGGGTCATTAAGTCCAGCCACTATGCGGGCCTGTGCCACGTGATGTAGGGCTTTTACAACGCCAACCGACCAACCAGACCCAAAGAATCCACCAGTTCTAATTCGCCGGGCGGCGAAGCCCAGGAGCAGTTGTTCTTGAACTTCAGGTTGCAGATATTTTGAATCTTTTTTTCAATTGCGCACCTCTTGTTTTTGATTCTTTCTCGTTTTGTTGAGTTGTACCAGTCTACCACGCTTCCATCACTTATAGTCTTTTAGTGCAAAACTCCCCGCGTATTCACTCTACTACGGTGCTACTAGTAGAGTACTCCGTAGAGGCTCTTAACTACCGGTAGAGCACAAAAAATTTTGCACGACGCAATACAGTACCTGGTACAACGTCATCTTTTCACTCTAAGCATACCGGAGTACGACGTACAACAGTACTCGGAGTACTAGGTGTATGCATATATATCCCTGTGCCCTACATGCATATGTCCTATGTCCTATGTCGTACTACAGTATGTCCTATCATCCTACCTTACATACGTCCCATGTCCCTATGTCAAATTCACCAGTAGAGTGACAGCGCCGCTCCCGTCCTGGAGAGCGCTGATTTTTAGCAGATGGCGAACAGCTGTGCGATAACAGACACAGTTTAGTGAGAACTCTGCCATGAAACCATTCCGATCTTCCTGCATTTGTACATCCCGTGCATCCGTACTAATAAATGGGTTGGAAGTTCATTTCATCGCCGATACTCATCCTTGTCATTTTGTGAGGGTACTTGGTTTCGAATCGTCGAGAGAACATGTCTGCACCAAGATCTCCCAATCTTTGGGAGTCCATCGCCTTGGGCGGGGCGTCCTGTGTCTTCGCCGTTAACTTCACTCATCCGATCGAAACCGTGAAGACTCGGATGCAAATTAATGGCCATGGTGTGATGCAAGTAATTGGTACAACCTTCCGAAATGAAGGTATTGCAGCATTTTGGAAGGGCATCGTCTGGGGCTGGGCTCGGGAAGCTTCGTATGCCTCAATTAAATTGGGAGCTTACGCCCCTGTTCGTGATGCAATTGGAGCGGGAAAGAAGGATTCCCCATTCATTCTCAAGTTCACCGCAGGCGCCATTACTGGAGGAGTTGGGTCGATCGTGGGCAATCCTTTCGATGTGATGAAGACAATGGCTCAAGCCAACGAGGGTAAGAGCGTTGGATTGTCGACGTTAGCCCTTACAATGTACAGAGATCAAGGTTTGGCTGGTTTCTATCGTGGGGTCGGGACAAATGTGATGCGTGCCTGCGTCTTGAATGCCACCAAGATGGGCTGCTACGACATCTCCAAAGGGTACGTTGCGGATGCTTCCGGTTGGTCGCGCAAAGACCCACGTACTGCCTTTTTCTCTGCAACCGTGGCTGGTTTCTTCATGACCGTCACAGTCAGCCCTTTCGATCGTATCCGAACTCAGCTCATGAATCAGCCTACCGACAAGAAGTTATACACTGGCTTCGTAGACTGTGTTGCCAAGACAATCCAGCAGGGAGGCGTAACTTCACTTTGGAGGGGTTTCATTCCTATCTGGTTCAGGTTCGCTCCTACATCGACCCTCCAGCTCCTGTCCCTTGAATTCTTGTACGAAGCTTTTGGATTCCATACATTGTGAGAAGACTTATGCCAACATGGTCACCTTGATAGTTACACTCTGCGAACGGTCCACATTTGTGGTCTACTCTACTAGTTGTTAAGAGAAAGTTACATTGTCTGCCGACCGCAGGAGTACATTCTGACTCCTGACCGCTTTAAAATATACTCGAGTACTCGAGTAGATCTGACCGAGATGTTCAATCTGTACTGGAATTGTGAAGTTCTCGTACGGTGATGGTATTGTACAGTGGCACCAAGTCCGCCGAGTACAAGACATAAATATGTGTTATAGATATATGAATATATGAAACATGAAAATACCGGGGAAATTGCAATTTATTAGGAGTTCACTCGTACTACAGTACTCTTTAAAGGATTTTTCAAGGTACTGTAGTCGTACAATGACCAACTACCGGTATTATATTTATATGTTCAAATGTATCGTTGTGTTATTTAGAACAAAAGCCTTCGCACATACAATTTAGTCCCATTAATATATAATCCATTTTGTTTACGAAAACACCCACTATCCAATACTCACAACTGCCATCTTCCCTTTGCACAGCTTCCAAAATGCTTGTTTTGTACAGCAAAAGAAAGTAGCTACACATGACGAGGAACATCAATGCCATACAAAGAGTAGTAATTGACTTGATATTGAGTAATTTCTTGTCGTGAAAATTATGCAATTTAGTGGTGGCTCATTTGTTATGGCTCTTCGCTATTTTTATGTGGTACTACGTGAACCTCGTACACCAGAAGACGTACCATCATAAATCATAAAAGGGCGATCACCTCTGATCCGATTAAATGGCACTCCAGTTTCGTAACTGTGACATCAAAAGAATCCTAGAAATCTGAAGGTAGTAGTTTTTGCAAACCCAATCTCCAAAGCTATACACGTGTAGCTATTACTTTGAATTTGCAAAATTGACGCCGGTCAGGTTGCCAAATTTCAGTTTGAAAATTTTGGACCTAAAGTGTCGTCACACGAGTAGAATTTGTTTAACTTAGGCCGATGCTTTCAGCGAACAAAACGTCACGCAAAACAAAATGTAATGTCTGTTATGCAAAAAAGTCCTTACAGCCACATAAAGTCCCTACATAAGGGTACTAGGTTCGTTTTGTGAATCCGGGTGCTTTTGAAGACATTCAAAAAGCATTTGTATGATTTTGTAAAAGCCCGGATTCTCACGAAAGAGAACAGGAGCTACTCCTCAGCAGTTAGAACTCGGACTAAATGGGACATGGCATCGGACGGTCTGGTACTACAGTACTCCGCATCTACGGCTTAAAGTACAAGTTACGGTACGCGGGCAGCCAGCTGTTCTTATCTTTGACAGTCATGTGATTGTCTCCTTTGATAGTGCCATCTGATAGAAATGCTCGTCGATTGATCCGAGATGGCGGCGAATTGCTGTAGCTGGCAAACGCAGTCAGTGCCTGTCAGTCATTCACAAGGACACAAGCCATGTTCGTCAAGCGTTTCTTGTGGATTTTGTCAATTTGAGCATGGCGGCAAAATTTGTTCAATGAACGTTGTGACACATGACAAAGGAGACGACTGATCCACAAGATAACTTTAGTACGTTTTCTATACAGAAACCAAATTCAAATGCCTAATTTCTTTAACTCTTATACACATCATGAAAGGAATCATAAATCGTGGCATAATTACTCACTTTTGTAAAGATCACTAGGGGGTACAGCTGTTAGCACCATTTAATGATTTTTTGCAAAACAATTCGGTCTGTCCATCTTGCTTGCGTAAAGTTTTTCTTTGCTGCAAGAAAACGGCCTTATGCTGAGCTAGTATTTTTAGATTTGAAAGAACCAATTCAATCCAGGTTTGATTGATTCTTGCAGGTCTCCCTCATTGAAGTTAGAGTTTTGTGGGAGTGAGCATTCAAAGCCTTCATTCCGCTGATAATGGCATTGAAGTCTCAGCATTGACTTGCAACAACTGTTGGAGCATGTTCATGCTTAGCAAACATGATGAAGGACACATGTTGGGAATTTGTTGACACATGAAGGGTGATTCCAGTTGGGTTGCAAGGGTTTAATGTGGACAAATTGCTGTCGTAGCAAAGGAGGTTGTGATGGCCGAACTCAGTCTGCGACAACTGTAGTTTTCGTACTGGCGTTTCGCCGTATACAGTGCACGTGGGAATTTGCATAACCAAAGCCGGATGGGACTCAGCTGGAAGACAAGATTCAAACGCCAATAACGGCATACAATAACAACCGTTAGCTGCCGTACCTCGTCTGTGTCAGCATAATGCTACGAGTATGAATACTGGTACTACGGAACTCCCGAGTACGTATGACATAGCTACTAGAGTACTGGTACTGCTGATGACAGAACACAGGAATGAATCTACCATTTGTGAATAGAGTTCCATTTCAAACGTTGATCCGGTGCTTCTTAGGTGATCGAGTACTTCAGCGACGATGTTGTTATCGGACATCGAACTCAACAATAGTGATGCTGAAGTGACTAGTCACGAGCGCGTGGTAGAAGCAAGCGAAGAAGACATTGAGTCTCGGAGAGGGCAGGAAGCTCATGTAAGTCTACAACGAATTGGTTTCGCAGTGTGCACTTGTCGCTCATACTATTATGTCGATTCATCGACAGCTCCGCAACGAGGACGAAGTCAATGTGAGGGGTAAAGGACATCGCTTTCGAGCGAGAATTAGGGGCTTCGTGAGGCGTTCGTTGTGCTGCCTTACTCGGGAACACCTTTGTCCCGGTGACCACGATGATGTCGAAGATCCAGCCCGTAAACAATATCGACTCGAAGGATCCCGCGTCAGGCCGAGGTATTGTTTGAGATTCGGTTCGAATAGGACGCCCTATAATATTGGAATGGTCGTCTCGCGTCATCAGATGTCGATGGCCAAGTCTTTGCATTGGATGTTTCGCGTCAACTTTTTCTTCCTTTTTGCACTCAGTTGCGTCGTGTTCTTCGCGTTCACACTACTTTTTGCGGGTTTCATCTTCCTGGCTGGGCAGCTAGATCCTCAGTGTTTGAGGGTGGTGGGTCAACCTTTTCATCCTTCTTCGGCTGGTTTTGCTGATGCCTTCACTCTAAGTTGGACTACCTTTTCGACTGTAGGTTACGGAAATGCGTACCCAGCTCTCGGACATGAGAATGACAGCCCGTCCAACTGCACATTTATCACGGCTATCTGCTCGCTCGAATCTCTTATTGGCGTCCTGTACTCGGGCTTCTGTGGTGCCATTTTGTTTGGAAAGGTGCTTCGGATTCAGTCGCGTGCACAGGTCGTTTTCAGCGATCCAATTGTCATACGTTATGGTTCTGGAGTCGAAGCACACATTGAAGATGACGAGGATGAATACACTGAAACAGGAAAGAAGAAGATTCCGTGTCCAGTACTTGAATTCAGGATTGTGAACCGCCTCTTCAATGATGTTGGAGGGGAAATAATTGACGCAACGCTCAACGTAGTTGCAAGCATCGAGCCAGACGGCGATGCTGCCGGCAAGGATCCTGGCTTTGAAAGAAAAGAAACCACAACATCGTCGATGACGTCGAACCATTTTGGCGACGACACGTTTGGCAGTCTCCATTCTATGGACGCAAAAGAGGTCGGTAATCAACGACGAGTCCTGGATGGTTTCCTTATGAAAGCACTCACAAGAAAGAAGGGGACAGAGACAGAGCAATCTCCACGACTTTTGAACAAGCGTATTTTTTCTAAAATGATGATGGAAGCTAGTGAGCACCCGTTCTTCAAACGGGTCTGGTTGGCTCGTCATGTTTTGGACGAACACTCTCCGTTATTAAAACAGAAAACTCGGCGCGTCATTCGTAAATGCGGTGGTTACTGGCCTGAACAGCTCAACAGCTATCAAGGAGTTCAAGAGTCATTGAGTTTCCACCAGATTCTGGTATCCTTGAATGGAGTTTCCAACATCAGCGCTTCTGATGTCTATGCGCAAAAGATATACGACCATGGGGATGTCAATGTTGGGTACGAGTTTGTTAACTTGTTATATCGCGACGGAGATGATTTGAAAGTGGACATTGATCTCATCAATGACGTGCGAGAGCAACATGGGGGAGGGGGGGAACCGCTCACCTTCGCAACGGGCGAACAGTGATTATTATTATTGTAGATCGAAGTGAATGGTGGAAGTTGCGACCCTCGATTCCTCAGCGTCGGCTCGATAATCCCCATCCGAGCTTGTGACGCCTTCTGCGAATAGTTATTGACGCTGTACCCCTTCCCTACATTTGGTAATGTTTTCTCGACGAGGCTCAGCTTTTTGAATTTGGTGGAGAATCGGATGTTGCTTCGGGCGTATCAAATCATGTTCACTATCACACGGCTGTTCAAGCGTGTCTTGGTTGTGGCTTATCATTCACATAGATCTTCTCTTCAGGGTCAAAAAGCATTGGCTTAGGGGTCGCAAAGGAAACATGAGCTGAGATGTTGCAACGTCGTAAATGCCGTCGAAGCCCCGTCCAATCTGGGGAGATTTGAGTGTGTGTGCTTACCATTGATAAGTAGAGCATTATAGCATCTCAGTGCTTTGACCCACCATTTCTCTTAATCATTGTTTCCGTGTTTACACCCAATTCAAAGGTTTACAGTTTGACCCTCGTTTTCCTGTTGTCGCAATACAAACAAAATTGATGGGCAGGTCGAAGACACGTATTGGTAGCGAGTACGAGATAGATTGTAGTCGAAGATATAAAATCATTTCCACTGTAAGCAGGGGGGTTTTTTTTCAAATCTCTATTCCTCTTTATGAAGAACCGTGCAATATACATTTCTTCAATGTGTCCTTCTGTTTCTGTGGCAAATCTTGTAATCCATTTCAGTTAGCCTATCCTAGCATTTCATCAAGGTGTGACCAGTTCGTAAGATTGCTTTCCTGAGAGCCTTGATAAACAGAGTTGATGCCTGCATCTGCTCATCACTGCATTTGGACTTGCAATTTTCAATTTCCCAGTTGAGACATTCCATTAAGATCCAGCACTAAAATGTGTTTTGTGTCACAATTCACGTAGCAGTGCTCAAGAAGCTTGTTGGTCATGCCATTTTGCTGTTTCATACTAAGTTTTTTCTTTACAGCAGGAACAAAACCTCTTTCCTGTGGAGAGTCAACTACACCTTACCATAGAAACCATCAAATATCAGAAGAGCAACCTCATTGCCATCATGGTCTTTTTCTTCATCAGCATACATCACCATCAATCCATTGACTTCCAAGCCATCATCCGCTTGAACTGCCATTATCTGTTCGTGCATTACCTAGCCTGGATACAGTATCGTTGTCGATACGTACTGTATATCGACTCGTGGTTGCATCCAGCTACAATACTCTATGCTGGGGCCTACACGTATTGACTACTAGATTAGTCAAGCCGAGCACCTTCTTGGACTCCGCTCACAACTTCTAACTTAGGCACGTTCTTATCAAGACGAAATCAAGCTCAATTTTTTGAATTTTTTGAAAATTGTATCATGCGATAATCTTAGCTAAAATACATGTGTATCGTCATTCTTACCAAGATTTTTGTGATTGTTGGTATCATATGGTATCACATGCTTACTTCCAAATTACGCCTTTCAGATCCGTTACATGGCAGGTTGGGCAATTTTAAATCGTTTTTAAAAGAACATGTGGGATGTTATATATTTTCGAAGTCCGTGTGTTCTTTATGTTTTTCATTTAGGACGTTTGCCACCTAAAATGTTTTTTCTCGGGCCATTTGTTCATCACGTTTTTAACATAACAAAAAGTCACGTGATACTCGAAAAGATTAGCTGGTATCACGTGATACCCTCTAGGAGGGGGGGTCAAAAAAGGTATCACAAATCGGTATCATGATACCAATATGATACCAGTCCCAACCCGGATATTCGGAGTCGACACGTGATACCAACGGCTATAAACCCGGAGATGATACCAAAAATCCGAAAAAACCTCTTGATAAGAACGACCCTTAGCATCTATTCTCCTCAACTGCACTCTTGCCGGTCTCGCATCGTAGTAAGGCAGGGTAGCTAACGAGGATCAGATAGCATCGTTTACTTCCTCGCCTCCAAACAGTCCAGTATATCAAAGATAAATTCACCTTGTCCCTAAAAGCGACCTTGTATACTCTCGTTCCTCCCTGGACATCGACAACGAGGGTGCCCGGTCGCTTTCCTGCGACTAGTCATACTCCCCATCCAGTGGGCGCGGCGACAAGGTAGACCCTTGGAACGTTTGGATTCACATTATTTTCATATCTTTATAATGATCATAATTTGGTTTAGCAGTCTTTCATTGTAATTTTTCAGTAATTTCATTTTTTCCCATTTTCCAAGATCAATGCAGCAGGTGTCTGGGAAGAAGGGGTTGCACATCAAATGAGGTTGCTCTTCTGATTTTTTGATGATGGTACGGTGTACTGTCTACAGTATCAGACTGCCCTTCACTATAAAGAGACAGACACGGCTGGAAAATCGTAACAGGTCTTCCCTGTAATAAACTCTAACAAACAAAAATACGTGTCTATCGTCGAAGGCTTCCGAAACGACAACCCGCAACTGTCATCGCACGAAATGGTGTTTATCTCGCAGCAATGGCTTTTTGTGGTATTGTCGCTCCCAGTAACGTTGGCCTGGGTGGGACAGGTTAAAGCACCGTATCGAAGGTTTCTCCACCTTCTTGCCAGCGCCCAACAGGAAAATTTTCTCGCCACTTTCTCGGGTGACTTTGATAATTACCTCCAAGTTTTGAACGATCGTCAAAATGGTCTGCTTCCGCGAGAAGGAGGTGGTCATGAGCACATTCACTGCACCCTAATACCAGTCTCACCCGAGTCGCGATTGGCTGCTTTCTACTTTGACGGCAATCCACAGAAAATATTTCGATTTCGATATTACGAAATTCAAGACAGTGGACTCATGAAACTGTATACGCTGACACCCGAGTTGGAAGGTCAGTTGCGAAAAGAGCTAGACCCCACCCAGTGGCCTCGTATCTACAAAGAATATGACTCCCCAAGTCTCGGCAAAATTCAAGAATTACCAAAGTGCGATGTTCAGTGGAGTACTGTCCCTGATCCCGATCAGCACGTTTATGCACTGGAAGCCTATCCGAATCGCCCTGGCAGTCATGCTGTTATGGTGTATGGTGAGGCCATTGTCGAGTCAACGATGATGCCGGGTACAAAAATACTGGTACGTGATCAGCTGTCCCTCTGGGATGACGAATTCTGGATCCATGATCGAGGGTTCGATCCCGAGTCAATGGCCTATATCTACGGGAACCAGCTTAGCATTCCTTATCAGTTGCAGCGAGTGACAAGAATTAATGATGGGAACCGTGTTGTGTGTAATGACGACTTGAAGTGGACACTGGGAAGTGACTGGCGAACGCAAGCCATTTACGACGAAAAGTTGCAAGCAATTAACGGTGTCTCGAGTAAACTAAACGCATGATCTTGCCCATAGCAGACAGCCGTGTATATTGCAAATATACGGATGATCATCCCTTGGCTATAAACCTAGACGCTGCTTCCAGCGCAAATTTCTCAATTCCTTTTTGCATTGTGCCAATTCTTGCCGCATCTCGTCAATGTCTCTGGTTGAATTGATATCTTTAAGCGCTTCCTCCAGCTTCTTGATTGTGTACTCAAGCCTTGATACTTCAATATCTTGTAGGCTCGACTGCTGCACCTTTCTCAGTTCTTGAGGGTCAGAGGGCGGTTGGTAGAACCAATAGGAATACACATGATTTGCCAATGATAAAGAGGAATTCGCGAAGCCTGTTGCCAAGTCATCAGCCAGAGTCGGCTCTTCAGAGGGCAAGTCATCGAAGTCTATGGCGACAGTACCATCAAGACCCGCGGGCATGAGATTCTGCGATGTCGCCAGTACATCTCCCTTGAACGTCGCTCTAGTAGACACCATGTCACCGCCACGAATCACATGAATCTGAACAGGTGTTTCTTCTTTGGTCAACTGGTCGATGAGTTCTTGCTGTTTGCGTACTATGAAGGGATCCTCATCGTCAAGTTTCTTCTTCGGCTCCACGCCCTCTTTGAGGTCTTGATAGGATGTATACTCGTTGTGACCAAAGTGAGACCTCAGGATTTCCTCTGAACCAGGGAAAACTGACGTCACAACGCGACGGAGCCGCTCATCCATCGAAAGGTACCAAGCAAAGCTGTAAGGAATAAAGACGCCGGCAAAGGCATAAGCAGACAATACAATATTCCTGGGCCAGGGTTTCTCTTCTTCCTTTGGCGCTGCCGCCTTCTTGACAATTGGGGAAGGGTGCCTCTTTCGATAGGCCAACCACGCACGACGCGACACGATCACGGGGAGTTCCATGGTTGAAAATCGTCGCCTTTGCATGGCGACGGGGGCGGAGAGTGCTTTTAGCATGATGTTTGAATGTGTACCTTGCTTTTCAAGCAATCAAGAAAAAAATGCACAAGCATCACAGGCAACCAGCACCCTTGCACCGTTTCATGAGTACGACGTAATACGAAAACAAGGCTTTGAGCTCAGTGTGACATATGCATACCGTGGGTCTTCTTTGTTATACCCATACAGGCATATCATACACCATGCACACCATACCACATACAGCACATACACCATACAACCATACACCATCACACCATCACCCTCCTTTGAAGTACTGGTATGCGTATTATATCGTACTGTAGTACTCGAGTTCTTTGTTGCATGCTCGCATACATGTGTGTGTGACGTATGACGTACGTACTCCGAGTAAGCTTGTCGGATGCGCACATGTGAACATGGGTTATACTGTCGTAGGTCAAAGGATGTCAAGAAATCCTGGATTTGCACTTTGTGCATGTTCACCACAAGAGGCCAGGGGCAGCCAAAAGACCACATGCAAGCATTCCACATGATGTCACTTGCAACCATTCCACTCTGTTAGCTACTGCTACCCAACAGGCCCAAAAGTTACCTCTTCATACTGTGAAGAAGGACTTGAAACTGATTGGGTCTAGTCACAGTGACTGATCATTTGTGTGTCACTAACTGTTGATGACAAGAGATTCAATGCATCAAAAGGCAGTTCTTCATTTGGATCTCTGAGGATGTTGAGATTTGATGGACAATGCTGTTGCACGACGGCTCCCCAGCCTCTGCTGCGGTGCATGAGCGAAAGACAACCATTTGGAGAAATTTAACAAAAATTTATCCGGATTGATGAGAAAAGATCAACATATGCTGGGTGCAGCATGATTCAAGCATGCCTTGCATATGTTTATATGCACCTTTATTGCAAAACAAATAATCCTGAATGCCAGTCTGACACCAAGAAATGGATAGCAGAACCTTATGATGACACGGGCGAGAGTGAGTTAAGTGACTCAAAATGTGGCAGCCGCAGCAGCAAGGCAATGGTCACCCAATTGTAACAACTCAAGATACTTATAGGCTAGTGCATGTATTTCAATGACAACAATTGTGTACTAGTAATATTGATTGACCAGAACATTATGTACCAAACAAAAGTGTTGGCATTGGTGACCACATAATATCTGATGCGGTTGTAACGGGTGCTTTAATTTGGCATAATACACGGTCAAAATGCGGGTGAACATGGTACAGTATTATGTGCACATAATTGAAACCTATGCTTTGTGTGTCATCTTGAGTCACAAGAACCCTTGGAAAAATGAGTATAAACTTAATTTCCTCGTCGTAAATAAGGTGTTGTTCAAATGCAACGTGTTGTTGATCAATGATGAGGCACCTTTGTTACTAGTTGTGTTTGTTACTTAAGTTGCAAAATTGCCTACAATAGCGATGAAATGTACTAGAACAAAGTGGTCGATTTCGCTGGAAATTGTCGGAAATAGACACCACCTGAAATCTTGCAACCTTGCTTCCAAAGGTGAACACCATCCATTTTTCTTTTATCTCTTATCTCTGTTAAATTTGAATGTGCTATTTAATGTATTGTGAAGACATTTCATAGTAGCTTCTAAGTTACACGCATTTGCAAAGGTGCTTCAAGGATTGGAGAAATTTAACAATTTACTAGTAGTAGCTGCATAAGTGAAAGAAGACTGACGTTTGTAGGGTGCAGCATTCAACCATGCCGTATACATTGCCAAGCAATTTAATCTCTAAGTATCAGAGAATGGACAAAGAACTCAAAAGAAGATGTATCAGTACTACAAATCAGAAGTTCAGAATCAAAAAGATTGAAGGAATTGAAGTCATTGCGTACTACAGCTGCACCAATGAAAAATATACATTTGGGTTCAACTTTAACAATGCAAATTAGCCTGGTATCATGAGTACCTAGCACATCCAGGCAAATCACAAACTGAAGGATCTATTTGATAGACATGTACTGTATTTGTGCAGCCATGTTGCAGCCAAATAATCCTAAATGCCAACTAGACTCAACAAAAAATAGTGGAATTGCTGCATGATGACCCGGACAATGATATGTTTAGTGACTCCAGATGTGCTGGCAGCGGTGCACAGTCATCCAATTGGCTGTACTATGCAGCGTACTGATGGGTTGCCTAATTATGAAAAGGAGAAGAAAATGGATTGCCTCAACCACCATGAGGAGGCATTACCAAAAGCAGCATATGTTACAAATATGTGCACAGGAAATTGCTTGTGATAATCAAAAACAGTATCATGATTCCAAACATCAAAACGTCTAAAAACGCATGATTTTTAGTCAGGGAACAGGACAATTGCACTCTGGATTTTTGACATTGTATGTCCTCTTTTTACTTTGCAGCCAGTTTCTCAGGCTTCAGAAGGAAACCTAAGCACCTCACCTTGAATCTGTTTTTGAATGTTAAGGAATGTCAAGCCTTGCTTTCAAGAGAGTTGATGGATTTTTGAAATCTTGGAGGAAAGGGATTGGTACTAAGTCATGTAGCTAAAATCTTGGACTTCTACGGTGAGGGCGTGGGTTCAAACCCTGGCTGCAGGAAAGTTATTTGGGCAAAACCTATCAATTTAAATCCCTAATCTTTTGCTCCCTCCAACATTTAGAAGGTGCTCAGTGAGATCTTGCTAAAACATTCCCATGAGATGTTAACCTGTTAAATACAGAGCCAGCAGCATATAGATCCAAGAAGCTATTGACAAGACAGAGGCATTGGATTGTGTACCCTATTTGAATTAAATCTGGAAGATGACTATTTCTTGCCGAGGGAATTCATGAATGAATTGATCTTCTACGTAATTAGAAATTGCTAAGGAGTATATAAAAGTCATGCAGATATAATTTATTTTTCTCAGGACTACTTCAACATGATTTATGTGATTTATACGTTCAAAAATACTTCCATGAATTGACAGACATGTATGGGGCTGCAGGTTTTGAGTAGTAACTCATGATCATGCAATCTTTTTCAAAACAAATTGAAAGTCAAACATGTATACACATGCCCAAAGTGTACTCCAGTATTTGATCGTTGAAAATGCAGTTTACATTTTTCTACATAAAAATGTATTAATAAATAAACATACATGTGCTGGTTATAAACTGATTGTAGGTTACTATGCATACATACTATAAATACCATGGATTCAAAACGAACAGAAATGGTTCAAACAAGTAACAATACAAATCTTTATGCAAAAGTGAGTTGGTTTTGAATGGTATGCATATTCATAAGTATAGAATAAAACAAAAAAATTTGAAACATGCACATACATTTATTGAAATGGGTTGAATATCACACAGACATTCACTTTCAGGGATAGTATTTGGTTTGTTCAAGGACTCACATTGTTGACTTTGTTTCAATAAATTCCAGGAAGTCAGGGGAGCTCAGTCAAGCATGAAAAAATCCCCTGAGAAGCATAAAGTCTCCAGTATGCATTAAAAATTTTATGATAGGAATTGTGACACAACCATTCTCAGGGAATCTTTCAAAAATTCCAATTTCCAAAAAATTCCCTTATGTAAAACGGACAAAGATACCATGAAATGTCTGTCAGACAAAATATACATTCCTCACTCATCAAGGCTGACAAACAATCTTCTTCTTGAAAATCTTGTTTTGAATTTGCATTGTTGGCAGGAAGGTCCGGCAAAACTCCACTGCTTGGTATTTGATTTACGTCGGAAGATATCCCCTGAAAAAGTTTAAGTCCGTCCAGTATGCATTAAAAAGTGAGAGATACTTTTGAAGTGTCCAATAGACATAAATGCATTGCTCACTTAATGACGAAGACAAACAAGCAGATTAAATAATCTAATTGAATATCTTATTTTGTGACATTCTACGCAATATTTCTTGACAATACACAACACTTAACATCCATGTGTTGACATCATCACAGGCTTCAAAGATACTTGTTTGATTGATATGCGTAAATCCTGTTGTGTTTCAACAGATATATATTTGTATTTGTTTCGAATTTTTTAATTAATATAATCAATGAATAAGTATTGTGTTCATAACAACAATTTCTGTATATAAAATATTATATATACTAATAAAACTGTATTCCAAAGTTTGTCATATTTATATCTTTATCTTTGTTTTCCTACAAATAATTGTTTATGCTTTATGCATATTCATTTAGAAGAATTAATTTGAATTACCAACTATATTTTTGACAAGAATTGTATATGCTTTATTCAGGTGTATACATGTTTGTGTTTCAAATATTTTTGAATCCATTTCCATGCTCATGTGTATCCCAAAACACTGCACAGACCTCTGTATCAAGCATTCACGTATGTATAAACATATTGAAAAAGTGATTGAAACAGATTGAAGTTGTATCAGTTAAAACCAAAAAATAACTGTACCGGACATTTTTACTGTTATCATGACTGAAGAGTATTCTACTAAATTTTTTGTAAAAATCAGAAAAAGTCATCCTGGAATGAAATCACAAATCCCTGAAAAACGGTTCTTAAAGCTTTAATGCACATAGGGTACAGAACCAGTCAAGCACAGGCCTCTTGAAATCTGTTGTATAACATTTGGAACATGTTTTGAAACTCATAAGAGAGGTGTCCATTGGTTTATCCCTGTAGGGTTGCTTGTACTAGATCTTGTTCAGGAGATTGCTTGGACAGCGTACCCATTGCATTCCTCCTTTCTCACTTGCCTGTAGAACTTTCTTTGCTTAATCCTCTTTGGCAGCAGTCATACGGTAAAGAAAGTAGGAGCACCAGTATACAAAGGGCATCGTCATCATCATCATCATCATCATCAGATTCACTGAACACAAAAATGAGTGCTCATCAAAGTTTGTTGTCACCATCCATGGCTGTTGTAAGCCTTGGTTTGGGGACACAAGGAAGGATTGTGTTGTATCATAGGTGATCTTGTCACCCATGATGCAGATTAGGAGTGAAACCAATGATACCTTGATTTAGAAATGTGGTCTGCATGGCAGTCTTTGAACTGTGCAATGAACAAAGTGCAATTGGAAGATGAGCAAGATGTTGTTAAGTGTGATTGGAAGAAGACCTACTACGTGATGTTGTTCTCTTTTTTTGGCAGGGAAGTTGTTATCAAGGTCCAGGATATGCATAATAAAGAATAGGAAAGCACGTCCAATAATTCTGTCGAAAGATCTTTTTCATTCAAGTTTGGACACAATCATAATTGAAGTTGACAACTTCAAAGGCATTCTGGCTGAATGTACATGTAGTGAGTTGAGATTTGAATAAAAAGGGCTGAATGTGTCAGGATAAGGGAAGACCAAAAGGGTCGTTTTGGGAAAAAAACACACGTTCAAGACCGAATGTGTCAGCCCTTGCATCAAGGCAAAGGATAACCCCAGCCTTCTGGACTATGCGACAAAAAAGACGACAAAATGTTAGATCAACCGAAAACAACAACAAGAGCGATTCTCAAAATTGTGAAGAGTGCGATCTGTAAGGAGGTTAACTTTCTACCTAAAAGTGGAAGGATTTGTTGTCAATCATGATTTTGATGAAGTTACGGCTTGGCAAAGTTGACTCTTTTTTTGGGTGTTCGGACGTGTTTGTCGTGTATGTCGCATGAAATGAGGCTACTATGCGACAAAAAAATATGAGTTTAGAAACTTTAACACGGCATCTCCCACATTTGACATTGGACTTTAGCGAAGTTCTTGTCCAATTCGACCCCTAGGGCCATGTAAGTGTGCTACATAATGTCTCCTCCTAGGTGCAGCAATCACAGGAGTGACTCTTGAACGAAGTATCCGGCGTGGTCGCTCATCATCTTCAGAAAACTCGTCCAAATTTGTGCCACTATTATCGGGAGTTGCTGGTGAGGTCACTCTTTGTCGCTTTGGAGGTCCTGGTCGGTTCGAATGGGGAACAACACGGACCACGTCATCCATTGCTGCACGGCAACAGTCCACCAATGTTATACTTGAATGAAATAGTTCGTGGCAACTCTTGCCATCATAGCGTTTCACCCGACAAAGGCTCACATTGCAAACCAAACACATAAACTTCGTAGTTCGACCATGACGGGCGTGCGTGCTTAGGATCAGGATGTGAGTGCTTGCTGCGGCAGCACCAGACGCAGCTCTTTGGTTTCTTATCTGGACCTGCACATGGAACGTGAGGCAAGGAGTGTTCATTCGCTTTGCAACCATGTCGCGCTTGGAAAAGTACGCCTCACGTTTGAGGTAACGAACACTGAGTCCCTCCACTCCGTCTTGTCTTTCGATGTCGTCTCCTGCTGCGTCCAAAGGGCTGTCATCACTTCCATCATCTCTTACAAATTTCTCCAGCGTTAGATCTCTGGCAAGAGCACTGCAAAACTTTGCAAACGAACCGTGTTTCTTGCGATGCTTTTGAAAGGCAGCGTACCCAGAGCAATCGTCACTAACCAGGAATGCAACAGACCGACTGAGGACAAAGGTTTGGTACGCATTGTACACACGAGTCATGAGAAGACGAAGCCATATATTTCCAACCGCCGAGAGCGTGCCATGCCGTGAATGGCAGTTCTTCATGAATCGCGAGAAAACGTCGATTGGACCCTTGTTCCGGTTCCACATGGCCACTATTGTTGGGATCAGCATTCGTCCTTCCGGCAACGGCCTGCCTCGTTCCTTTACAAGATTGGCAATTGCTGTCCAAAGGCTCAAAGCCCCACCAATAGTGTCTGCATCGCAAGCATAACGGGGTAGCGTACAACGTTCCAAGCATGCTGGGAGTTTTCCTGTCGGAATCCACGTCAGATTGCGCTCATAAACTTTTTGAAGTGCAAGTTGGTAGGAATCCTTCGCATCTTCAAGAAGGTGCACGTGTACGACTCTGATTACTGTATTGTCCTCAGCGACGCCACAACATAAAGGGCATCCTGCAAATCACCGCATGCCATCCCATGTGTAATTTGAGTGCGATGGTCGTGTTCTGGAATGCACTCTTGAAATTCTTTTGAGCCGTTGGGATCGGTTCCATGCACATCAACAAGCTTCACGGATCCATACTGTTGCGCTAAAGACGTCTCTTTCTGCACTGCCTGTTGCCGTCGAACACTTGCTCTTGATCTCGACCAAGGCAGTGACTTGGCCAACGTCGGGAATCAGCAGAACTGCAATAGCATCAGGTGAGAACGCTGGGAAAAAAGCATCTTTCCCACAAAGCAAACCATACTCCTTGTAATATTGCAAAGGACATTCATTTTCGCTGTGAGTTTGTAGGAACAATCCAAGCGGTAGCACGTTTGCCTCGTTGAGGGTCCCCTCTCGCATTGCCATCGACGAACCAAAGGGCGACATGAACCACTTCTCAAGAAGGATCTCAAGCACGGGGTGCTCAGCTTCGGGCGGATCAATCCAGTTGATGAAAGAATTCTTTCGATGAGGCATGACTTGTTGCCTGACACGGCAAGCAGCTTCAGACAACATATAATCTTTAATTGCGCAATCGGAAAAGCGGACAACTCGTCTCTGGTGTAAACCCGATCTCTGTCATCAGTACAATCATCTGCTGCGGGCTCAGCTAAATACTTTAATCCAAGGATATTACAAGTGGCCTTCACACTCGTAGACAATGCTCTCCTTCACCACTGCCCAATCGACTACAGCTGGCAAAGTGCCGCCACACTGCAAGAGCACCTGTTCCAGTGATGCAAAAGCAACGCTGATTGAACCATTCTGGTGTGCGTTGGGATGCCGTCAATTGGATGATGTTATTTGTCTCGAACAACGCAAGCTCAGCATGAATTGTTGGCTCTGGAACGTCATCTCGTTTTCGTCGAGTTACAAGGGTATAGTTTCCAGGGCCACAGTTCTTTTCAGTTGTTTGCATCAGAACGACTCGGCCTAAGCCATTCCTGTAAGCACATGCAAAATGCTCTGCAGCAATCGTACCGGGAGCTGCCCTTGCTGTACTGCATGGCTTCTTTGCCCAATACTCTGCAGCGGCCCCTTTCTCCGCAATTAGGACTCGGTCCGGACCTGGATTCTAGTCGTAGGTAAAAGGAAATGATCTCATTCGTTTGGCCGTTCCCAAAAGGGATGCCCCGACTCCGATACTCCACCTGTTCACCTCTCCATCAATGCCTCCATATCCTCTATCCCAAAAAAACGTATTCCCATCAAGTCTGATTTGAGATTCGGACGAGCGACCTGTCATACTTTGCTGCAGGATTTTGACACAATCCAAAGTCGATTCCCCACGCGCTGCAACATGCCCACCAATGTACAATCCAGTAGTAACAGAAACTGCACCATGATGAATGACTCCCAATCCTTTACAAGGGTTATTTATTTGTGAGAAGCCATGATTCACGACCATTTTCGATCGCATGCGAAGCAAGTCGTCGTCCAGGCCAACCTGGGTAACACCAGCGACAAAAGCAATTTCGGCACCAGTTCTTCGAACAACTTCCATCGCTGCGGCCATTTCTCGGTCATGCTGCATGGGAGGCGTCCATGCTGTTGTTGACACTTGTCTAGAGGTACCAGATACGCTCAAACCATGCAAGATTTGTCGGTATCGAGCATAGTCCATACCCTGTCCAGCGGATGGAAAATTCGAGCGTTCATCCAGGTCAAAATACAATGAAGGCAACACTCTGTAAAACGAGAGCATCAGCTCCACCCGAATAAATGCCAGGATTTCAGAGTTCGACACGGGATTGCCTCCTGACAAGTTCTTGTTGATGTATTGCTTAACAAAACAAAGAAGATTTGTATCCATCCACGCCTCCAGAAAATGTGCTGGAGAGAGGGTGTGTAGATGCCGAACTTGCCCATCAATTATCTGGACTCTCACACGCTCAAGGACAATGGGCACCTCCTCTCTTGCAACTGCCAACAGGTGTTGGTCGACTCCATCAACTTCAACTTTTGTATTGTAATTGCGGACCATATTCCACTCTCCAATATTGACTTCCTGCACATCGTCATCATCATTTCAAATCATCCAATTCAGAGTCGCTGTGGTCATCATCATCGCTGTCAGACATGATTTGGACGTGAACAAGGCAAAAGAATGGTTCGCTTTTGATGTGATGATATTCGCTGTGCACGTTGCTGCTCCTGTACACCTTCACGCAAGCGTGTACGAGAAAATCACCAAGTATAACTTAGATGCGTCGTTGAATGTACTTGAATTTATGTACGGGCAGTGAGAAGCGAAAGCCACTCCTTGGATCTTCAAATTGGCTACGAATGAACTCTTGTTGCTAAAGCTTGATGAGTTTTGGTGAAATTTTTTTGTCGCTCGCCAACTCTCCAAGACGACAAAAAGCTTTGAGATTGCCAAAAAGCTTCTCTATTTTTGTCGCACTTTATGCGACAAAAAAGGCTGGGGATAAGGAACGCCCTAATGATCGACGTCATTTCACTTCATTTCAGATGGACCTATCTCATGATGATGCACACAAAATCGCGAGTAGCCTGTAGACTGTATATCCGGAATACTGTAGAACTGGAGTACCTGATTCGTCCTTCACGCAGTCGCATCGTGATAACAGTTTGGCCGTGACGACATGTGAGGAACCTGTAATTTGGGTGCATTTTCGTATGACACATTGGTTGTTCTTTACCGCGTATCGTAGGATTGGTGTGCTTCTACTAGTAGCTGGTAAGGAGTTCCAGGTACATCGGTTTAAGCTAAACCGTCGTTTCCGGTAGAAGTTTGTTGGCGGCATGTTGCGGGACTGTATCTAGGAAGTGAGATGGGCGAAAGTATCCAGTTTCGTGTGCCCTTGGAACAGGTTACCATATCTTGGAGAATTGAGTACTAAATGAAACTCGCAAGAACGACAAATTTGATTCACGAAGTCAACTGTGACATCCATCATCTTCTCGAATTCTTAATTGATGATGGAAAGGCGTCTCCAACGTATGGTCTTCACCGATGTCGTCACATAGACTTTTGAAGAGCCTCACCAAAGTCGAAAGTACAAGTAGATCAGTATGACATTTCTGAAATTGCAACAATTATTACATTGTTGCAGTCCTGTTTCCCGTGAAACGCCTTGGGCGTCGCCTGAAAGACCGCAAGAAACAGAACTCCTGGTTGCTCGAGCACACAAGAACCACCATATAAAACGATCAACAATTAAGCAATTCAACTGGGAGCAGTCTGTCGATTCTCTCGTCTCCCATTTCCTCGGAGGGTTTTACAGAGTAACGCGTTGGGACTCATTGATTGAGAATCGTTTCTTGACCTCACCTTTTCAACATTAAGCAGACTAACAGTTGAAGACCTTGCTTCCCATACCAGGTTGGCTATTCTCAAGGTATGGACAATCTGTGCAACATTCTCGAGCGGGCTCGAGCTTTCATCGACTTCAATGAAGGATCATCTTCCCATGACCTGGACTTCCCGTACCAGACAAATGCCCCTGCATTCTACCCCCTTCATTCCTTCCCATTCGATAGCAACCTACAAGCTCACGAGGTTGCAAAGTCGGCCAAGAAACGCAGTTGGAAGAAGCCAAAGGACAAGCCAAAGCGGCCCCTCTCCGCCTACAACTTCTTTTTCCAACAGGAGCGCAAGGAGATCATTGCTCGTCTCCCAGGAGACAAAGCCATCGAGAACGACGGACTCACTGAGGAGCAAAGACGAAGCCGACATCGTAAGACACACGGTAAGATCGGTTTTGCGGATCTCGCCCGCACCATTGCGGACAAGTGGAAGTCGCTCGGAGTGTCGGAGAAGGAAATCTTTGAATCTCGAGCAAACGCTGAGAAGGAGAGGTACCAATCAGAGTTAGATGCATGGAAGAAAACTCAAGCAGACAGCATCAAGACCAGTAAACCAACGAAGAAGAAACCGAAAACTTCGCCGACCATTTCCGAATGGAGGCTCGCAACGGTTTCTCCTGAGTCTTTCAGGGATATTGCTACGGAAGAAGATTCCAAGCCCGAAGGATTCTCGTCCATGCCCGTCAGCAGCTTTGAAGCAAGTGGCGCACACTTGCTACAGCTCATGCTAAACAATCAATCCATGACTCAGTTCCACCAACGAGACTCAGACGTTGTTGGTCTTCGTGACTTTCTCGCGTCCAGTCAGATTCTTCAATTTCAATCGCAATTGCAGCGAAGCACACAATGGTCTAACTCCGCAGCGCCAATGAATCATCCGCATTATTCGCTAGGCGCGCACCAGTTGCCATGCAATGCAAGCATGGAATATCAACGCTGCTTTCCTCACTCACATGCGCGAGTGATCCTGATGAGGCTATATTTGAGGATAGTGCCGACACGACGAGCCTTGCAACACTATCACGAAGCGAATCAGAGTCGTCACTTGAGAAATCTCTTGATGCTTTCATAGACAACTTTGAATCCGAAATTCAGTAAGTCCGCTAAAGAAACCATCTATGACTCCATTTCCTTCGTAGTACATCAATATGATCCACGCTACAACCCGGACGGTCTGGCATTATCGACAGGATATCATTTTCTAGAAGGCAATGTAACCAGTCGAGTACTGATGAGTAGAGAACATTGTATTGCTCACAGGGGGAACGGACTCATCCAGACAATTGAGAATCTACTATGACACACAAACAAAACGAATCCGGAAAAAGTTGCAGGCAGCATTCATGAGAATACAACAACACAACATAACGAAGGCGCCCAGTTCACCAGCGTCGTGATCTTCCTCTTCGCATCGAGGTAATTAGTAGAACATACCTAATGCATGTACTTCTCACAAACTTCATTCCGAAGCCGGCCTTTGGGGTTCTACCCAGTCCCCACTTTTCTTCAACACCCGATAACAGTCCTGGAGGCAAAGTGATAAGCCGCTGGCATGAAAACGATTCGCAAGTCGCAAGAGGACATACCTTGATCTGAACTGCAGTTCGATCCGCCAATACTTCAGCGAATTCATCGTCTTCCTTGATCGCCTTCCAGCGCCCCACACCGTGCTTGCCTACACCGTTGTAGACCGCAGCCTTTTCGGTTGCAGTCCAAAGCTTTCGAGCAAACATTGACTTGTTGCCCGAAGGCGAAAAGCATAGCTTTGGTCTCTTGCCAGGGCTACCCTCCTCATCGTCGGTGCTGTTATCGTTTTCACTGATGATTTCCTGTTTGATGAGCTCTCCATTCTTTAACATGGTGTTGTAGCACCCCTGGGACCGGAAAAAAGACCTTAGAACGGGCACCGAGAACATTTGGGTGAGCTGGATCTTGGGTCACTTACTTTCAGTGCTTTTGCGTATGTGCGATGGCGCAATACGGGAAACGCATCTCTAATCAGAGACCAGCTTCTATCGCCGAACTCTTCAACACCTTCTCGAATGGCATTCTTCTCCTCTCGAGAGAACTTCAGTGGCTTCCTGCGCTTTTTCGCGACGACAACATTCTGGAATTTCTGATCCTCATCCTCCTCGTCATCTAGGATTTGAACGCCCCCCGTTTCCAGCATCTCCTCGTCATTGGCTTCATCCCTGTTGTCTTCATTTTTCGGTGCCATCTTTGGTCTTTTCTTGGCAGATACTGCTCTCTTTTTCGCTGAATTTTCAGCTTCGCTGCCATCATGGACTTGATTTCGCTTCCTTGCCTTGTCAACAGAACGCGTTTTCAATGAGGAACGAATTCTTTCGCATTTTCCTCTAGAGTGGATTTTAGAGATGGAATGCTTCCCCTGGCCCAATGTAGCATCAACTTTTCTAATTTGCGCTGGAAATACCCAAAGGCAAACGGTGCATCACGCATCGTAAACTTCAGCTCTTCAATCGGCTTCAACGATAGTGCCGGGACACGTTTGGAACGCGTCGCACGTGCATCAGCTCCGACAAGAAGATTTTCCAATTCGTTGCGAAGACCCTGTTCTTCTGTGGACATGATGTCCTCGCTACGAAATGGAAAAATTGTTAGAATTGAGTACGAGTGCCGCAGACGCATGCAAGAGACAAAATACTCACGCGAATTGAGCAATCAAATCAGAATGCATGTCAACTTGTCCTGATGATTTCTTTGCCAATTGCTCCTCCAGCTGTCTTCGAATTTTCGACAGCTTTTCGTGTAGTATAATAGAGGAGAACACGCTCTCCAATGTCGCGTCGTAACCGACGTCAAGGGCTTCCATCAAGGTGTAAATGCGAGCAGAGAGTTCATCCCATTGGCCGGCAGACCAATACACTAATGGAGGGGCTTTCTCCAGGAGGCTTTCATCGTCTGCCGTAGCAGACTGTTTTGAATCTTCAAAGGTCGTATCATAGGGATCCCATGCAGTGACTGCAGTCAAGATGGCAGCCACTTGCACATGTAATTCTTTCGTTTTGCGGGAAGGCTCAGGCAACGAATTCAGAAAGTACTACTCGGAGTAAAATAAGAATCCCAGAACGGCTGTGAGACAAATCTCCGCAACGCAAGAGTCACACACAACAACACGCAAACATATACAAAGTATAGTCCTGTACCGGGTATGAACATACAAGGTCCCGCAGGTAGAGAGGAACATACCTGCAACGCCTCAAACTTTTGAAGCCTATGATCGATGTTCAGAATAATCTCACTAGTGATCTCGTCAATGAGAGCATACGTAACTTGTATAGCTTCTGCAGGAATGACGTCTTGGCTCATGATTTTCGCACCGAAGGACGCTGATCAACACTTGCGGACGTTTGCCAAAGCGAGAGAGCTTTTTCGTTTGCCTCTTCTTCCTCTGCTTTGGTTGAGACGTCTCGTGTCTTGAATACTTGTCAATTGTCAACTGAATGAAATCTACTCCGAGTACGTGAGAAATGATAAATAAAATGTGTTCGTGGAAAGAAATAGGCTGCGAGCTGCGAGTGTATTTCCAAGCTACGTTGCTACAAGTACCGGTAATATCAAATGAGACGAGGATTGTGTGGTACTTGTACGTCGTACCGTCGTACCTTGTGTTAGGAGGAAAACAGCTTTAGCAGCCAGCATCAATTCAAATCTTGAATGCGACTAGGGTTAGGGGTTGGTCTTCACCTCTTCCAGATTCCAGATGTCATGTTTCGAAGCGTGATTCCATACCGGAGCTTCGTGCTGCGTCAGCATGTCTTGAAAATCTGAAAATCTTCATCGCACAGTTTTGCACATACGTGTAAGAAGTCATCTGGCACATCCCGCCACGCCGAACGATGACTTCGACATCCAACACAACATAACAGCAAGTTTGAAACGGTGACATCAGCACTGTCATTTCTTCCACAACGCAGCGCAGTCGATTTTGGTATCTGCGACTACTACCACCATGGAGGAGCTGCTTAGCATGGGCTTTGATCCCGAGCTTGCTCAGCAAGCGTGGGCAGATTGCGATGGCAATCGAGAACTCGCAATTGAGGTTTTGTTGAGCGGTCGCGAGGAAAATGATGACGACCCGCCGTTGTCCGAGTTCATCGTATCTGACGTTTCGCAATACTCGTTTGAACATGGTCGATCGGCTTGCACGTGTATCGCCTTGACGGGTGCGACATTGTATCTTGAGAACCCAAGAATCACACGACAGCTCCTGCAAGATATGGTTACTAAAGGAGTAGAATTGTACAAGCTAATTGCACAAACGGAATCGGGAGTTGAGCATATGTCAGCTGAGGAAGTCATGGGTCGAAGAGAACTTCCTCTTCAACTGATCGGGGACGTGCGACAAGGGATACTCTCCCATGATTCTAATCATCCTCTCGGTCTGAAGGCATTATTGGCTGCTGCGAAAGACGACGGCGCCAAAGTCGTACTGATCACGAAAACTCCTGAAACAGTTTTGGTCTGTTTGGATCAATTCGCAGTGCTAGATTCCCATCCAAGACCACCCATGACTAACACTGCCTACGCAAAAATGCATGATAATTTGGAGGAATTGATTGATACGCTCCAGTGCATCTTTCCTCCCTCAGAACTGGACCCTGATATCCCCGAAATGATGGCTATGATGTACAATGGCTTTGATCTCTACCCATTAGCTATCTATTTTGGTTGAAATTGCAGTTGCCGAATGATAGCGATGTTGGATATATGCCTGTTAACTGTGACATGCAAAAGGTTGCCCTAGCGAAGTGGGATGAGGCCCTGCAAGCACACTGCAACATTGACATGGTACTTGAACTGGAGACAGGAGTACGCCTGCCAGCAGTGACGACAATGGATGAACATACAAGTCGTTCGGGGTGTGAATATAGTGAATACAAGTAGTATAACAGGGTATAAAACGAATCCGAAGTAAACCGCTCGTGCAACATAAAAACCTGATGGAATCTGGTACAGTTGGTAATCCAGTACGAGTAGTCCATGGACTTTGCAACTGTATGCATAGCAGACATACGACATACCTGGAAGTTACCGCAGCATGATTTTTGTGTACTGGGTACTGGAGGACTGGAGATTGCGGAGTATTGCTGGAGTATGACACATGACACAGTGACACAGAACACAAGTACTAGTATGCAAATGGCTACTTGTACCGGCCTACCGGTATGAATACATTTATTGCTTTTTGCCACCGAAGTGGTATTTTCCATTCTGGTCAGTATGTGTGTACGTGATGGGTCTGTAGACACTTGTAGATACGGTGCCTCTGGTTACAGTATCGTTCAAAAATTTTCCAGTTATTTTTGCCACCCTGGTGGCACGTAGGGTGGCAAATTTTTTACGTGAACAGTGCGTTGATTTGCCACTCGATCCGTGTTTTTGCCACTCGAATTAGTCGATCGCGAATACGGGACTCCGATGCAAAAAAAATGGGGTGTGCAGTACGCAATGCATTGCGCAGTCCCAGAAGACATTGCTGGTCATGCCCCCTACATTACACAGTATATTCGTTTTGCCACCCACCGGAGTGCGGCTGCGACTCTCCAGTATTGTCGTTTTGCCACCGAGTCATTGCACTCGATTTTTGCCCTCTCTACTGCTAGTAGAGTAGTAGAATTGTAGAGTAGTAGAGTGAGGTAGTACAGTATAACAAGTAGCGTACGGAATAATTACTGGCGGCTACAGTACTGGAGTCGTCAGCGTAGAAGTACTACAGATGATGACAGTAACATACTGTCGCCAGTACTAACAAATCTCTACATGCTGAGTGTTATGTTGAAAACATAAGAGTGCAAGTAAATTGGATTTTTACAAATATCTGTTACATCTTACATGCAACCTCCTCTCTGTCTTTGCTGCACTAAGAAAAGATCTACTGCCAGTATCTTGTTTGCTTCATGACCTCAAGGACAACGTAGAAAATGTCAAGGATTCAGACAAAGTTGACTTTGCAAAACAAAGCAATTTCTATGAATCACTCCATGATGACTTGATGCAATCATGGTTGTGTGTGACAGCATATAGAGTGCCCAATCCAGGTTCTGAAGATAAAGCACAAGTTGCCATCAATATTTATGACATGTGTTGTGCTTCTATTGGGCTTACTACTGTTCTCAAAACAATGTGGCAAGATGGCAGGCATCCCAGTCTTTGTGACTACTAAGTTTGTAACAGGCAACAGTGATAGATACCATCATGCATGTTGACTGGTGTAGTTGTTCTGTCCAAGAATGCATGCTGATGTCCAAGCAATCCTGTCCCAGCATGCAATGCATGCACATATCAAAGATTTCAAGCATAAAACCACATCATCAGCTAGCAACTTGAGCATGTTCTTCCTTCAGCAGAGCATGCCCATGAATCCAATGATAAGCAAGGTGCTGGCTGATGGATATGCATGGGTATCAGCATGACTTGTTATGTGACATAAACAAGAAGTAATCATTGAAAGGTCACTTTAGTAAATTCCAATTAAGAGAATGAGATATAAACTGGACTAAGTTGAGGATGCCTTGAAAATTTTCTAGACCATTGAGTGAGCAACATACTAGTTGCTTGCCGTATTGCCTGCTGCTGGTTTCGTTTGCTGTCTCCATATTGGAGCTGCCAAAGAAGCATAACTGCACAGACTTCAGTAGAGGAAAGCAAAGGAAGGTTGGTTCTTTTAAAGGCCTCATATCTTAGCATGACAATGGCATGTGATTACAAGATCAGCATGTCAACAGTCCTCAAGAACTGGATCAATCACTTTGATCACTTGATGATGATTTTTGTTGTTTGCCTTGTCACATGTCCAATGTCCAGGCGGGACTCCAACTCTGATACAATAACTTCCAGTTCCTTGGATATGCTTATTGCTATTTCTTCTTTCATAGCAGCAGAGCATGAGGGGTTGTTGAAAAGCCTTCCACATGTCACGAAACCCATACCACTGACAAGAATTCCTGTGGGTTCCAGTTTACTACTAATAGTGCACAAAGTGTGTGAGTGCTGACACTCAGAAAATATTTGCACCCTAGTATTAAGCACAGGCCTATCCTGTACTACTAAGGATGATAAGTGGTACATGGGCCAATGCTTCTGAGGAGTGGCACTAAGAAATGCAAGATTTCAAGTACTACAGAAGCTGAAAGCTATCATAACTTTCATTCACATGATCTTGAGGACGAGTTATACAGTACTGAGAACTGGAGTAGTTGTCATGAAGTCAGATGCCTGTTGAAATTGATTTTTCAAAGAAATCAACAAAATTGGACTTTAGTCTGGACTTAGTCTGGAGTTTACTCCAATACCTTGTATGATACAGCGTACCTGGGGTACGATCACTGTGTCCGAGTACAAGTACTTCGTAGCCCAGGTGTAACTGGTACAAGTAGTCCGAGTACTAGGTACCAACCGTAGTAGCGTCGTATCTACATTACTTGTACCAGGTCAATGTGTGGCTACGTGATTAATTATGGCCATGCAACATGCTACAGTATACAGTGCGATAACGACGGTAGTACTGGGTGCATCCAGCACACCAGCACTGAACGCACTTCTTCGTTTGTATAACGTTTAAGTCCTTCTATGTCTCTCGCCCATGTTACTTCGACTACTTATAATCAGTTTATCAGACCCAGAACGCTCTGGTAGATGGTATTCGACGCCATACCATGTGCAGCGATAGCAACAACCTGGAATTGTCTTACGATGCACCGGTTGTCGGCTCGGGATTTGACCAGAATATTCGATCATTCTGCCTAGGTATGCATCGAACTACCTACTCCCCTAGTAAATCAGTGAACCATAACATGCACGGTGGAGCATGTGGCCTGTAATAAACGAATGAGGTGAATACCATCCCCATTCAATCGTTGGATCGTTTCCAGCGGCCACTCGACGGATCTGAGGGGCGCCTCGGTTCCTATCCGTACCATCGCGGATAAAAGGCATAGTTACCGTCCGTTTGGAGCTAACTATTATATATAGTAACGATGAGAGTATTTTTGGTACTAACTCACCTACCGGTTACAAGGCTTGTACTGGCAATGTACCTACGAGTGGTCAGCGTTGAACGGATCGGGTGAACCGGGATTCAACTGATTTCGATCTACGCATCCTGATTGACACTCTTTTTCGCTTTCGTTTTCTCTTTTGTTTTTCTTGGTTTTCGAAACAGCGGCGATGGTCCGAATCGGTTTTACCGAAATGGCTGCACAAGCTCTCGTCGACGAACAGGGAATGGATTCCCTGGAGGAGATCAAACTCCTCACGGACGACGAGATTGAGAGTCTATGCAAGGTGATCAGGCGCCCGGGAGGGATGATCCCCGCCCCACCAGGAGGGGCGGCGGGTGGAGCCGCTAACATCCCAAATCCCGGAGTTCCTGTCAACCAACGAGCTGAGGGACACCTCAAACTACTCGCCTTCTACCTACGCCATCAGGCGCGCATCAGTAGGACAGTAACAGTTGCTCAAGTCACGCTCGAAGCGATCCGTACTGTCCGTGAGCTCCGTGAGTTCGAATCGACCTATAAGAATCCAGATGATTTGCCGACCATCAATGCCAAGGATTGGCCCAAGACGATGGAAGCAATCGACGAGTACCTCCGCTCAGTACTCGGGGAGCGTAAAATCCCACTCGCTTATGTCGTTCGTAAGAACGACAGTATCCCAGATGATGACGACGACGTGATTTACCCTACTATCCAGGACGAGATGATTGCCAGGGCGCCACACTACACGCTCGCTGCCAACAATGCGAAAATCCCTGATGCGATTTACCTCGTCAACCGTGGCAAAGTATGGGACATCATCTCCAAGATCACTCGTGAGCACCCGTGCTGGACTTATGTCAAACCCGCTCAGAAGACGAGAGACGGGCGCATGGCCTACAACGGTCTTTATCTCCATTACTTGGGGCCTAATAACGTCGATAACATGGCTACAATGGCCGAACAGAAGCTCAAGGATACGGTCTACAATGGCGAGCAGCGCCGTTGGGACTTTGAGAAGTATGTTAACGTGCACAAACAGCAGCACTCCGTGATGGAGGGCTTGGTCGAGCACGGCTACACAGGAATTGACCAGGTCTAAAGTCCGTTACCTGCTTGATGGCATCAAAACGGACAAATTTGACGCCGTCAAGACACGAATCATGTCCGATGAGCGCTTGAGAACGACTTCGATGCATGCGTCACGCTTTATCAGGACTACATTCGCCAGACGTCTAAGAAGACGACGAATGCAACAGTCAACATCTCCGAGCTAAAGACCGGCAAGCGTAAGGCCGATGCAATCGAAGACCGATATTACACGAGGAGGAGTACGCCAAACTCACACCCGAACAGAAGAAGGAACTCGCTTCTAAGCGCACCAAGCGTGGCCACAAGCCTGGTGCGAAAGACAGCAAGATCAAGGGTGGTAACAAGCCTAAGGACGTGATCAAGAACCTCCGAGCGGTCAATCGCCAGGTGTCGCAACTGGCTAAGCAGATGAGCAAGACCACCGTTGAAGAGGAGAGCACCGTCGGCTCAGATCAGTCCTATTCAACTCAGCCGGAGAGGGCAACCAAGAAATCCAAGACTGGCACGAATCGAACTAATACTGCCCTAACGCGTCAGAAGAAGGAGTCTGCGGCAGATACCTGCAAGTGACACGCGCGCTCCTTATTAGTACTTCGGGCACTGGGATCTGGATGTATCCGTAACGCAAGAAGGGCGCACGGACTTAGACTCCCATGCGGATCAATGTGCCGTAGGAAGTAATTGCTTAGTAGTCCACGACTACGATCGCCCAATAAATGTGTCGGGCTACAACCCATCGGGGCCGATTGCCCAAGATCTAAAAACCGTTTCGGCTGCGCTCGCTTACGACGACCCAGTCACGGGCGAAACGGTTATTCTAATGGTCCATCAGGCGATCTTCATCCCCGATCTCGCTCACAATCTACTATCAACGATGCAAGTCAGACTGAATGACGTCGTGATAAACGAGACACCTCGTTTTCTGACTGAACGGGTCACTGACTTAACATTCGATAGTGGTACCGACGGATGACCCTGATGTCCCTTACGTGATACCCTTATCGATTCATGGCGTGACATCAACGTTTCCCACGCGCAAGCCCACACTCGCGGAGTACGAATCCTTACCTCACTTGACTCTCACCAGCGAGGATCCGCCATATGATCCTTACGACCAATCGTTTGCCGCTGAAGAGTTGGCGCTCACGAAGTACCTATCGGAAACAGGGGACCGAATCGGAGCATCGCCGCCGAGGACGAGGCGACTATGTTCAGTTTCCGAAATGACTTCGTTCGCGAGTCATGTCCAACGTGAACTGGATGTGCCGAGTTTGTCGTTACAGATGACATCGCCCACTCTTGCGATTGACTCGTTCCATCGCTCGATTTCAGCGCTCCGGTCATCCCCTCCCGGTAAGCAGTTTGACCCTCAGCTCCTGGCAAGGAATTGGGGAATCGACTTACAAACTGCGAAACGCACATTTAACGTGACAACACAGCGTGGTATTCGCACCGTACTGCACCCGACGCTGTCGCGTCGCTTTCGTACAAACGATCGGCAGCTACGGTACAGGCGTTTACCCATTGACTGCTTCACCGACACGCTGATATCGAATACAGCCTCGCGACGCAACAACAAGTACGCCCAAATCTTTGCAACACCCGAGGGATGGTGTAGGGCGTACCCTATGAATAAGAAGTCGCTCGCCCATGAGGGCCTTTCCTTGTTGTTCCAACGCGAAGGCGTGCCGAACACGATTATCATGGACGGTGCAAGGGAACAGACGATGGGGCTGTTTCGAAAGAAGTGTCGGGAGGTTGGAACTCGAGTGAAGCAGACGGAGCCACATACGCCGTGGTCAAATGCAGCGGAGGCGGCCATCCGCGAACTCAAGAAAGGTGTCGGCAGGCAGATGGTTAAATCTGGCGCACCAAAACGCTTGTGGGACGATTGCCTTGAGCGTGAGGCATATATACGATCTCACACGGCCCACGATATTTATCGGTTGAACGGCCAAGTACCCGAGACAGTCGTCAGCGGTGAAACCGCTGACATATCACCTTTTGCACTTTTCAAGTGGTACGAGTGGGTACTGTTTAGGGACACGTCGGTGACATATCCTGATGACTCCATGGTACTTGGGCGTGACTTGGGACCGGCGATTGATATTGGACCGGCGATGACCAGAAAGGTTCTCAAGATGAATGGTCAAGTCGTCTACCGGTCGACAGTCCGATCGCTAACTCTGGACGAGATGGCAGATGAAACAATGAAGCGAAAGCGGGAGGAATTCACGTCGAGGATAAATTCTGCTCTAGGGGACGGATTCAAGTATGAAGACTTTGCGTCCGACCCAGAATTAGAAGACCTTGATACCCCGACTTTCCCAAGCTACGGCGACGACGATGATGGTGAGATGCCACAACAGCCTGATGCCGATGAAGAGCCGGACGCAGACACACGACCAGTATGTTGGGGCGGAGGTGACGTTGCCCATCGGTGACAAGATGCTGAGTGCTAAGGTTCGAAGCAGGAAACGTGGAGCTGATGGTAGCCTTCTGGGAAAGGCTAATCAGAACCCGATACTTGACACTCGAACATACAACGTTGAGTTTTCTGACGGACAGACAGCAGAATTGGCTGCCAACGTGATCGCGCAGAGCATGTACTCGATGTGCGATACGGAAGGTAACCAATACCTCTTGTTAGAGGGGATTGTTGACCATCGGAAAGATGGTTCTGCAATCGAACGCGCGGATATGTATGTCCAGCGTGGCTCAAATCGACACTTCCGGAAAACCACGAAGGGGTGGCAGCTTTGCGTGGAATGGAAAGACGGCAGTACGTCGTGGGAGCGTCTCGCCGACCTGAAGGAATCAAACCCTGTACAAGTCGCAGATTATGCGGTTGCCCACGGGATAGAGAACGAGCCCGCTTTTGCTTGGTGGGTGCCTTTACTTTGGGGCGACGAAACCGCATCATCGCGGCTATCAATAGCCGATACCACAAGCGTACCCACAAGTTCGGTCTGGAAGTGCCGAAGACCTATGAAGATTGCATCCGTATTGACCGTGAAAACGGCAATACTCTATGGCAAGACGCCATTCGCAAGGAGATGGCAAAAGTACAAGTGGCTTTCCAGGTAATTAATGATGGCACGGAGCCACCACCAACGTACCAGGAAATCCGTTGTCATCTCGTGTATGACATAAAAATGGAAGACTTTCAAAGAAAGGCACGGCTAGTGGCAGGTGGTCACATGACCGAATCGCCACCGGCGTATGTAACGTATGCGAGCGTTGTCTCAAGGGAGTCGGTGCGCATCGCGTTAACGTTGGCTGCCCTCAATGACCTGGAAGTCAAAACGGCAGACATCGAAAACGCTTACCTGACTGCGCCCGTAGGAGAGAAGATATGGTGTCGACTCGGCCCGGAGTTCGGAAATGACGCTGGGAAGAAAGCAGTGATCGTGCGAGCGCTGTACGGGTTAAAGTCGGCCGGAGCATCATTCCGCAATCACCTCGCCGATTGTATGCGGCATCTGGGTTGGGACTCCTGTAAAGCCGATCCGGATGTGTGGATGAAGCCCGAAGTCCGAGTTGAGGATGGCTACAAATACTATGCGTATTGCCTACTGTATGTGGACGATATACTTGTTGTCCATCACGATGGAGTACGTGCGTTAAAAGAAATCGACCATTTCTTCAAAACAAAGCCAGGCTCGATTCGTGATCCTGAGTTTTACTTGGGTGCGAAGCTTCGCTCGTTCACGTTGCCCAATGGCGTACAATCTTGGGCCATGAGCTCCAGTAAGTATATCCAAGCGGCTGTGCACAATGTGAAGGAATATCACAACGTCAATTTCCCGTCGAGGCATTGGACAAAGAGGGCAAAAGGGCCTTTTCCCCTCAACTACGCTCCCGAGACGGACGTGAGTCCTATACTCGACGCGACCCAAGGATCGTTCTACCAGACACAGATCGGAGTCCTCAGGTGGTGCGTCGAATTGGGTCGGATCGACATTATCACCGAAGTCTCGGAGTTAGCCTCGTACCTAGCTCAGCCACGAGAGGGACACTTGAATGCAGTGTTTCACATTTTTGGTTATCTCGAAAAGAAACACAACGCCCGGATTGTGTTTGATCCTTCTTATCCTGTCATCGACATGTCAGTGTTCAAAGAGTGCGATTGGAAACAATATTATGGGGATGTGAATGAGGCAATCCCGCCAAATGCACCTGAGGCACGAGGCAAGGAGGTTGATCTGCGACTGTTTGTTGACTCAGACCATGCGGGCGACCAGCGCACAAGACGATCGCGAACAGGGTTCGTCATGTATCTAAACATGGCCCCCATCACATGGTTCTCGAAGAAGCAATCAACGATTGAGACCAGTGTATTCGGTGCCGAATTCGTAGCGATGAAACAAGGGATGGAAACACTCCGTGGTCTTCGCTACAAGCTGCGAATGATGGGAGTACCATTATCTGGACCTTCATATATTTACGGGGACAATATGTCCGTCATTCATAATACACAGCGACCAGAATCGACTTTGAAGAAGAAGTCAAACTCCGTATGTTACCATGCGGTGCGCGAGGCAGTGGCGATGGGCGAATGCTTAACGGGGCACGTGTCGACACACGATAACCCAGCCGATATCTGCACCAAGATCATCCCCGGTGGTCAGAAACGAGATCACTTAGTTGGGCTGATTTTGTATGACATAACCGATCACAGTTGATAACCCCCTCACCGAGGTTCGCAGGTTTTTTTTGGGTTTCCTTGTTTGCCATCATCGGCAACTAAATATCACTATGATCGTATACAACGCGAGTTACGACGACCTAATGTGCTCGTCCGACTTAGTCCCATTAGTTCGAGGGGACTGATTAATTATGGCCATGCAACATGCTACAGTATACAGTGCGATAACGACGGTAGTACTGGGTGCATCCAGCACACCAGCACTGAACGCACTTCTTCGTTTGTATAACGTTTAAGTCCTTCTATGTCTCTCGCCCATGTTACTTCGACTACTTATAATCATACGTGTATTTGCTGTCGCTCTGTTGTTCGTTCGCACCCCAAAATTAAAAATTACTGTCAGACGAGGAAGTGACTAGTAACGTACACTTCGTACTTAATTCTGCGACATGTACATTTAATACTACGCCTACTCGGTGGCAAAAATATGAGCACAAAATCAAGATACCGGCACAATTTCGACTCCAATGCGACCAATATGTTTCACGTATATTAGTGCACTGTACACGGTTTATCACATACACTAGTAGTATGAAATATGAATGCCTTTCAAACTTCAAACTGCGAGAGGTGTCCGGTGTCCCGTCTTGTTAGCGGAGTCTCGTATCTCGCCACTCGCAACCTTCGTGCATCAACCGCAACAGCAACTCTCAACAACCCTCGCAATACGCGCGTGGCTGAAGATCTCTATCTCGGTAATATAACAAGAAACAATGGCCGCCCCGAAACAAGAAGCTTCAGAAGAGCGGCCTACTCATGTCTCGGACCCTGCAATGGAGTTCATGTTGACTGAGGTTTTGCGTTGGGTGGAACAGTCTTGCCAGAAACCCGACGCAGAAGAGGACGCCGCTGTTTTCGCGGCGGAAGTGGCGGCCTCTAAACTGGAACGAATGGGTTACAGCGTCGGATTTCGCCTCTGTGAACGCCTGGCTCAAAACAAGACCTTTGGTGCTGCCGCGGCCACCGGCAAGGATCCGGCGCAAGCGCTTGCTGCATCTCAATTGGAAGCGGTAAAGTTTCTCTGCAAGGAATTCTGGACGGAAGTCTTCCGAAAACAAATTGACAAGCTGCAGACAAATCATAGAGGAGTGTTCGTATTGAAAGACATGGACCTGAGGTGGCTGTCACGATTGCCACCCAACCAGGAAGATGCGCGTGTAGCTGCGATTCAAATGCTGGCGTTTCCTTGCGGACTGGTGAGAGGGGCACTGGCCAATTTAGGGATTCCTGCCGTCGTATCGTGCGATTTCCTTGCCGACGGTATCAATATGTCGGCTTGCTCGTTCAACATCAAAATCAAATAAAACAAACGTTTTCATGCCAAATTCTACACAGTAATTCCCGCTGAAGGTGATCTTAAAATTGCAACGACTCGCATGTGACAAAGGCATTAGTAGTAAAGTCTTCGGGTGTCCATGTTGGCGTGGATACGCGCCAGGTCACTGGTATCCGACATAACGAAAAGCTGTAATTAAGGCATGCAGGACACTTAAAGTTCGAGCCAATAGCATTAACTAGGTTTTTGTGTTTTCGTTATCTCCACGTTCGGTTTGACACCACTCATCTTGTCTACGGTTGACGAAGTAATTGGTTCTACAGTTGTGACTGGTCCTCCTGAGTCTGCATGTTCCGCTTTGACCTTAACCTCTGCGAGTTACAAATGGGAGAGTAAGTTAACTCAATTTCGGTCAAGCGCATTTCAGAATGTTCGTTCCACTTCGCGGGTCGTACCATAATTTCCATGTTCGTTAAGCTTTCCTTGAACAATGCCGTGTAGCATCATATCCTCGGCTTCGTCGATCATGACGAGCAGCCCTTCCAAGTGATGCGGATCCGATACCACTCTATTCTTTTCAAACTCCGCTCGTATTGCAATTTTAGATTCTGCGAGTGCCCGAATATCACCTTGAAACAGCTTGTTGCGAGCCCGAAAGAGGCGTCTGTAGCCAGATATTGCGCGGCCTGCGGTTGATGACATGACAATGCGCTGGGGTTCGAGAGAAATTGGGTGTGTTCGAGGAGTGGTCGGATCGAGCTGATCGTTGATGATCGCTCCCTCACTACGCCCCACACCCACACCACAAACAAGATCAATCGATGTTTTCGATTATTCATAGTTCATACTCCGTAGTTCATAGTGATTCTCGTACCTCGTACTGGTACTGTACCTGGCCACACTGAGTACCAGGTACCAGGCACTCATGGTTTTTTTCAAGTATAGCGTCGGATACTGGATACCAGTACTTCGGAACACCGTACAGTAAATTACTGTGAAGTCTGAATAAAAATGTAGTGTATGGTAATACTACATCACTACGGTATTTGTACCGCGGCGATATGGAATAATAATGAACTTAAAACGTATTGATTAACCAACCTACCGGTAGTTTCATGTATAAATGCATCGTTCTCCTTCGCGATCATGGTTCCCCAAACAGTGGCATCGACCTTCAACCCTTTCCCATCCATCGGTTTCTTGAACCTTGATAAAGTGCGACACAGCGCATTTACTTGAGCCGTAGAAACTCAACCTTCGCCGGCGTTGGTACCTTACTGGCGATGATTTCTTCCACCTTCTGCATGAAAGCTTGAGCGCGCTCATCCTCATCGTCCGCATGGGGATGAATGACAATTTCGGCGCAGGGAGTGGGTTTGCATTTCGGAGCAGCCCACAGAGAACGACGAAGAGACTTCGCCTTCTTGGTGCTTTTATTTCGAGACTCCAGGAAGTGCATCGGGCGTGAATTCGGTTTTACGTACGTAGCCGCATCCCTGATGGCGTCGGGCTCCATTTTGTTTGTGATGCCTATTCCAGATTCGGAAAACTCATGCGGGATGTCCTCGTCAACAATGTCGCTTTCCAGAACTTGGTCGTATGGCTGGGCGTCCTTCTCTCGCCGGCAAGCCTTCCATCCGAAGTGGTGGCTCGCGAGATCCGATGCTCTAGTTCAATGTCCCGTTCACTAAATTGATCCTGAACGACGCTGTCCGTTTCAGACCAAAATTCATCGGTGTTGTGTGACCGTTTGGCCTCTCCGTCGACGACAGTTGTGACCAGCTTTCGTCGACGTGGACGATTTCTAAAAATGATACAAGCAAGCACAAAGATGGCAGCAGCCAGCACGCCAACAAAAGTGACCATGCTTACTCCCAGAGGGTTCAAGCTCGAGCTATCGTCTACGTAAGATCCATTCTCGGAAGCAGCGATAACAGTAGGGGTTGGTTGGGAGGGTGCATCACTTCCAACATACGCAACCTTTGTAACAGCGAAGTTGGTGGAGTCGTCCAAAGAAGCGTTGATACTTTCCAAAAAGGAGGTGGTGTTCATACTTGTCTTGATCGCCAGAAGGGCGCTTCCGATAACTTCATTCGGCGATGAATTTTGATCGATAGGAGCGTAAATGATAGTTACGGCACCCTCATATGTAGAGCATGATCGACTCTTCCGATTGGTAATCACACAAGAACCGAGTTCTCGAAAGTCAGACACTTTCCCCGAAACTGATGATAACTCAAGATTTTTTGCTGCCAGACGGCGGCGACCGCAGTAATTTTGCGTTACCACCTCCACTATGTGCTTAGTCAAAGCCTTGATGACTATGGATTGGATTTCATCGGGGGTAGCGATAAGGTTCGTCTCCGCTGTGAATTGAAAGGTAACGACTGCACTTTCCCTGCGTGTTGATGTCAGCCCTTGGTCATCACAGGTATGATAGAACAATGAAGAGGACATGATTATTAACAGTTAACAGTGATGTACGTCAACGATGCGGCGCTCATTTGAGATCGAAGATTTGAACACTCCCCCTCAAAATGTGGACAAATTTTTTTGACCCTCGGTTTGCTTTCGAACAAAATCGCATATCGCCTATAGTAACGTTCCATGTCATAGAGCAATTTCTGGCGGGTAATCCTAAAATGCTGTGCTGGATTTTTTCCCTGCAGCTCGATACGAGCTGTAGTGCCTATACCCGTCATGTTTAAATTTTTTGTTGTCCAAGCACATGTATATGTGATGTGCCTCTCCAATTCAAACTACTAGTCTATAATTTCATCTTTCGTATCAAGCATGAAAAGTATCAATGATCCCATGAGGGACGATCATCATGTTGGTACTTATACTCCCTATTACTCCGTACACTTGTACCGTTGCTCTTACGCATAATGAACCTAATCCAACAGCGTTTTTGTTTTCAGTACAGTACAGTACCGGTTATGAGCACTTGGTACAATCACACATCCGGAGGGTGCGACTATGATATACGAGTACAAGTACCTGGTACTATGCATGTAGAGTATCCTCAGTAGCAGTATATGTACAGTACCGGTACAGACTCGCGTTATGTACTGTTCGATGTTGTGACCAGAATTTGTATACTACTCCGTCCTCCGTAGTCGGGAATACCAGCTAATGTAGTAGTACAGTAGTGGAGAACTATGATACCTGTAGTCCTTGTACTCGAGTACGTGGTACGTGGTACGCATTCATAAGCGCAGTACGTTGTACAGTACTACTAGTAGACAATTGAGAAAGTACAACGCGGTATGCATACAACTGGTATGTAGTACTTGCATGTGTGTAGAAGTACAATGTGTGTGGCATATGTGCTCCACAATCGATTTTGAAACATTTGAACGCGCACATGCGCATGACGCATGACATACATATGTGTATCATAGCATGAAGCCGAAACCAATGATGATAGTATGATAGTGTATGATACAGTTTATGTGCGTAGCTAAATATGTATCAGCATCACAACTAGACATACGGGTACATATACTTAATTCATGCATTGTCTCCTCTCAGCATCCCGATCGACGATCGACTTATCCTGACACTTTCGGAACGATATACATTATATACTCAAGGAGGCGGTATGTATACGTAGGTGATAGAATATGGAAAAATTTGGATCGGACGTTGCCGCCTATAAACGGGCCAGCAACTTAAAAATCTTCGTCCAATTGTAGACTCTGAGAAAGAATTCTGCACGTGGTACTCAAGTTTTAGGAAGATATGTAAGCGTCGCAATCCTAAGTAAAACATGCGATTCACACTTTCGATCCTCGTTGTAATAAATATTTGACGTGACTGCGATGGCCGGCTCGCGTACGTCTTACCGAGCTGACCAAGTGCGCACTATCGAGGTGCAACGGAGTGGGAGTGCAAATAAAACTTACTCCTACTCGAGTACTGAGTACCTGGTATACATTCACTGCTACTTATGTCTTTATAATGGTACAGTACGCCAGTATGATGACCTTACTTGTGGATTCTGGACCAACATCGGCGTAACCTTGTATCATATCATACCATATACTGTAGTACTCGTACTCCGAGTATTATATACTCGAGTACTTGTTGTACCATCTTTCTCACAAGGCGGGAAACTCAAAATTCTTGAGGATTGAACTATCTTCGCCTGCAGAGTGAGTGTGGGCGAAACTCGTGTCAATCTCCTCACTCGGACGGGTTCACGTATTTACAACCAATCGAAGCAACCAACACAATGGTGAAGATCAGTTTCGCATTAACGGTGCTACTCTGCACAAGTAGCTCCTGCCTCGCGAAGCTCCACGTCACCAGGGATGTTGCGGAGGGCGGCGTTACGCCGCCGACAGCCAATGGTAGAGGTGCACCTCACAAGGTCGAACTGCGAGCTTGGGCAGACCGAAAATGGATGGCCGCCGAAGGGTACGGAAGTGAGTATCAGTCGATTTACGCTCGTTTGTGCTCTACTCCCGACATTCTTCCGCCTTTCCGAAGCCATCTCGATGTCGTACTTTTTCACCTGATCCGAGTGTTCTAAACTTGTGGCCATGGTGTGTGGAATTCCATCTTGAGTCGATTCTTACAGCATGCTAAGCGACATGATGATGCTAATGTTATCAAAAGAAAAGCTCGGCGGAAATGATTCATGTACATCAAACATTCTAACATCTTTCCCTCACGAATTTAACAGGCAGGACAGTCAACCAATCCAATCTGTTGTTGACGATGATGAGCTGGGAGGCACTGGAGCAGACGAGATTCAAGGCTCCGATGATGATGAATCGACGGGCAAGATGGGAGGGAAAAAGCGTGCTAAAGGCAAGGAGGACCATGCCGTGAGTCGTGAACCGAAAAAAGTTGGCAAGGGGAAAAAAGGAGGAACCACTGATGAAGACGAGGACGAGGACGAGGACGAAGGCGAGGACGAGGAAGAGGATCCTAGTGAAATTGTCGAGGAGGAAAGAACTTCAAGCCCTGAGGCTACCACAGAAGATGCTCATGGTGCTGAGAATTCTCCAGCACCTACCCCATCTCCCATTCTTGATGACCAGCCTTATCGTGATAGCTCGTCACCAGCAAGTGGATACAACTCACCTACTCCAAGTGCAACCGACAATGAAATTGTTTCCTGCGAACAACAAGTCCCGGAAATCGATACAAAAGTTGATGTGTCTTACGTTTACAACATTGTCATCTCTGATTCTGTTGATATTGATTCCATCGTCAAATTTGTGGAAATCCAGACATTAGATGCTGTGGCCAGTGAACTTGTTGTCTGCGAAGGTGATCGACGGCGATTGAGCACTTTAGTTGCGGTTTCCCCACTTCCGAAAGATGTTCCGTCTGGATCTTGCGGCACTGGATGTACCAGTGTTACTGGAGGCTTAACCCTTTACGTCAAGAATGATGGAAACACCGATGCAGTCTATCTTCGGTGCCAAGTTGTTACCGTGGTCCGGCAGACAATGCTGCAGATTGAATCGAGCTCCTACAATGGAGTCAGTGAGATTGAATTTGTGGATACCGATGACATCGACTGCCAAGACACCGCAACGGATCAAAGCGGAGGTGGCTCGCTTCAGGGAATTCATGGCATCGAATCTCAAACGTCGTCGCTGGGCGAACATGAAGTATCGAACGGCGGACTTGTGGGAATCGCTCTTGGCTCCACGTTAATCGCAGTCTTAGCCTTCGTGGTCGTCCGGCGATACCGTCACAGGGATGACGGCATGGCTTACGTTAGCACTGTTGACGACAAAGACGACGACCTTTGTTCTGTTGTGACACCTGACACGGCCTGCGACAGCCGACAATCGCCTCACAAGACTAGTCCTGAGAGGGAAGGCACATTTGCATCGCTACCATCCACTCCTGAGCGAGAAGTGATCACGGATGCAGATGGGTCCCCAATTGCGCAGTTCGACCCAGCTCTGCTGGATGCGTCGAACAGAAATTCCACAAGTGTCGTGGCAACGAGCGAAAGCATTGGATTCTCCAAGCTATTTGGCGTCGGTGCTCCATTCTTTGCTCGACTCAGGAATCCGCCATCAAGTGAGAGTGAAGACTTCACTCATGATGGCGTCGATGATGAGTTTGCCGCTGTTCTTGGAGATGAGTCGACAGTTGGGAAAGCTGTTAAAGAGAAGAGATCTGCAAAGCGCGTATCGCCCATGCTGGCTATATGGCAAAACTCCTCTTCAAATGAATTGGATGGAAGTGGCGGCGGCGGTAGCAAGTTTCTGACTGCCATACCTGAAGGGGAGGATGAAGGCGATGATCACAGTGTTGCTACCGCAGAGATTTCCAACGTTTCGCCTGCAAATAAATCACCTGTCCGCCCAGAAGCTGAGAACGCAGATTGCGACGTTACCTCGCAAGGAGTTTATGTGTGAGGTTCTGTTGTCGTTTCGTTTGCACTAACAAAACTTGTTAATTTTGATATCATGCGTCTAGCATTGATACGTGTCTTGCCCGAGATTACAGATGGCCACATCAACTTACAGAGGTTCTATCTGTGAGCGTAGCTGTTATTGTTTTAGGATGTATTTACAATAAGGGAGTATAATTGGACCGCACGTCTAACTTTAGTAGCTTAGGATACGACAGGATCTACCTACATTCACGCTCCTTCGTAGAAACACTACATTCTGCGACTTACAATCCAGTCAGCTTATCCTCTTCCAAAATACAGATATTGTACTGCACACACTCAGCAACCTTGCTTGTCAGGCCAAATATCGCCCAGAAATTTTCTCCAGACTCAACGCAATAAATTCCTCGCCCAAGAAGTGCCAAGACGATCGAAGACCAAGCCAGAGTCAAAATAATCTGTTTGGGCCTTAAGACAGAGTAGTCAACTTTGTACCCCTGCATGCGATTGTACTGCCAATCACTTGGGTTTCGCAGGTATGCGTCCATGTTGGCTTGGGCGACTTGTCTGTCTACGTTGTCTCCAGCCATGAACTTCAAAACTGCTTGCTCGTAGTCGTCTGATCTGAATAGGCGCGCCAAAAACGGAGACGGCCCTTGGCGCAAAAGTGATCCCAAAGGGCCGTAACTGGCACCGGATTCTTCGTCTGGACCGGAAGGAGTCCACCTTTTCAAGTCCTTGTCATAGCGAGGAACCATGGAAAGATTTTTGGTTCGTGCAGATCCACATGATGAGGCTTGGGGCGTGAAGGCAAACGTGAGCACCGGAAGCAGGAACAACAAATAGCAACTAATGAACATGATGCTCGTCAGTCTGGACTCGCGACTTTCGACTGACGTCAACTGCCGCACACCCGATAATGGGACAAATTGAAGAGAGGTGAGAGGAGATAGATCCATGACATCAAGGGAGTAGCTCAGGTGATCGACAAAAAACAGTGTATCATGAGTTTTGTGTATCGTCCGAGTACCGAGTATGTATGGTACCGTACCAGGTACTGGTACGGTACCGGACTCAGTCGACGATCCGTTTTGCTACATGTACCAGGTAGTAGCCATCGGCCCCGGCCATTATTTAAGCTCTGAATGTCGCACACTGCTCTTCACGCTACTGGTACGCTCTAGTACACTCTACACTCTAGTACAATCTACACTCTGCACTCTCCACTTTATGTTGATATGTTCATACTAGATATCTACATATGCGTACACTGTACAATGTACAGTCCATGACATGCTAAACTCCAGGTACCACTCTACTCTCTACACACTACCAGTACTACATAGTTTAATGGGTTCATGGCTCATGCCACATATTAACATATATTACACTAGTGGGTACCTCCCAATTGGTCGGACTTTTGGAATACGTGTACGGTATGGGTTGTGCACGGTTGTGTGTACTGTTTGTACAGTTCAGTACTATACGCAAGTAGTGCAGTACCCCAGAGTGGTCATACTCCGTAACAGACGCACGCACTGACGCAACTACGTATATGCAAATCTTACCGACATCGCTTACGGAGTACTCCAGTATGCATGTATGACATATATCATACTCCGAGTATGAGACAGTATTCATTTGATCCAGTACCCCAGAGTGGTCATACTCCGTAACAGACGGACGCACGCACGCACACACGCACACAATTAATTTATAATATAGTAGGATAGTAGGATATTTCCATATTTCACATGCTCTACTAGACTCTACTAGACTCTAGACTACCTGGTACCTGCTGTGTGACGCGAACGTATGTATGCATACAATTCGAATGCACTCTGCACACATTCTGCTCAGTGTTCTCACTCAGATGCAACGCTACTAGCTACTACTAGCTAGTACTACTACTAGAGAATGTACTCGGAATACATTCTACTGCAGCATGTTCACTTTATCGTCTCCCCTTCTCCCTCCCGTCTATCACCATTTACCTTACAATAGTAGTGGTCAGCGTACTCCGAGTACAACATAGCGATCAGCTCGGCATATCTTGAATTCAATTCTCATGTCGTCCTTTGATTACGTCCGCGTTAGAAACGAGGCTTCTGTGAAGTACCCGTCCTATTCAGTAACAGTAGACCAGAAGCCTTACTTTCCGTTTCTTGAAGTCGATGCCAATGATGTTGGATCGATAATGAGAGCCGCGATCGTAATTGTTCAGAAAAGAGACCACGTTTCTGACTTGACTGTTCAGAAGTTGCCGGATAGTGACGCAAACGCGAGTAGCAGTGTTACTCGAGTTGTCGGAGGCATCACAAATCGACTGTATAAGGTTGACCTGCCCTCGTCAGAGCCTGTCCTAGTTCGCATCTTTGGTGCTCCTGGTCTGATTGATCGAGACGTGGAGAATTCCAATTACGCCGCTCTCGCGAAGAGGGGTATCGCTCCACCCTATCACGGACGGTTTGCCAATGGCCGTGTTGAAGGTTGGCTGGATATGCGATCGCTGGAAGTGCGAGAACTCAGCCATTTCAACCGGGAGATTGCTGTCCAATTGGGAAATTTGCACGTTAACTTTGTCCCGGATGTTAACGAGGAGCCGACAATGTGGACTCAGCTACATTCATGGATGGATCAGGCGTTAGTTGCCAAGTTTCAGAGTGAATTCGACGCACAGCGTGCAGGTAACTTGGATCTTGCCACTTTGCCGGCGGAGTTGGACATCTTGCGAGCTTCTGTGGTACCGAATACTTCAAAGATTGCCTTTTGCCACAATGATTTATTGGCGGCGAACATTCTGGTGTCATCTGACTTAAAGGAAATTCAGTTAATAGATTTTGAATACGGTGGATCGAACTACGTTGCGTTTGATATTGCTAATCATTTCAACGAGTACGCCGGGGGCACCGACGATGGTGTTCCGCAGTATTCCCAATTCCCTTGCGAGGAAAAGCAGCGGGCCTTCATCGAGGCATATATACGAGCTGTGACCGGGAAGGATCCTACTGAATCAGAAATGAATGGGCTGCGTATGGAAGTCCAAGCATTTGTTTTAGTGAACCATTTGTACTGGGGACTCTGGGCTATCAACCAAGCCTCGGTCGAAGGATGTTGCGGCTTTGACTATCTGTTATACGCCAAACATAGAATCGATCGCTATCGTGCAACAAAACTAAAATAAATTATGAGTCGTGATTCAATACCGCTGGACTCGTTTTTGTTGTTGTTGGAGTTATCTTCACCAATCTTCTTTCATGTTTTCGATTACTTTCGTTTTCCCCTGGATCGCTGTGCGGGTGAGATTTATGCTTTCCCTTCTTTTTTTCGTTTCCAGTGCTGTCGGAATCGTGTTTATCGGCACTCCCGTCCTCGGCATTATGCGAATGCTCCTTGTGCTTCGTTTTCTTTTTCTTATCCTTAGCTTCAGCGGTAGTGTCTGCAGTCTCATTCCCCGCGGTGTCGGACGAAGTCTTTCCTGTCTTCGCAGAGTCATCGTGTCCGCCATGTACATGTTCACCCTTTTGAGGCACAGAGCTTTGGCTAGCTGTGGTGGCAGGAGATGGTGCAGCAGTTGGTTCGGGTGTCTCGGATACAGATGGTTCTGGTGTGACTAGAAAAGTCGGATAGGCTGAAGGTGTATCTGAAACGCGAAGAGTCGGGTACGACGATGGCTGATGTGATGATTTCCGAACGGGCGTCAGAGTTGTAGGTGCTCGTTCTACTTTCTCATCGTTTCCATTGCCTGCATCGTTGGTGTCATCGAGGGTTTCATCGTCACCTCCACGATCACCTTCACCATTGTCACCTTCACCATTGTCACCTTCATCATTGTCACCTTCACCATCGTCACCTTTACCATCGTCACCTTCACCATCGTCACCTTCACCATCGTCACCTTCACCATCGTCACCGTCATCGTCATCGTCATCGTCACCGTCACCGTCACCGTCACCGTCACCGTCACCGTCACCGTCACTGTCACCGCCACCTTCTTCGTCGTCGTCATCGTCACCTTCATCTCCAACACTCTCGCTCTTATCACCTGCAGTTTTGTCGCCGCTTGGCACTTCATTGTCATAATTCTGGGATGCATCATAATCGTCGCCTAACGAGCTCTCTCCAGATCCATCGATCTTAGGAGGTAGCGAGGGAGTCGAGGGAGTCACCTTCCCGTCAGGTGGTGTCGGCTTTGATGTGGCAGACTCTAGAGACGATGGAGTTTCTGACAATTCTTTTGCAGATTTGTCCGAAGACGAAGGATGAGGACTTTGCGGTAACGTATTCGATGTCTTGTCGGTATCTTCAGCCAATACTGGGGCAACGCTAGGTGGCGGTGGCGTGTGTTCTTCAGCTGGTGACGAAGGGACGCTTGTTTCTTTCGAAGGCTTCTGAGCTGAGGTTTCCGGCAGAGCGTCATCGCCAAGGCCGTCGTTTGTTGTTCCAGTTTCGTAATCACTCTCGTTAGGAGTGGCGGTTTTCTGCTCACTCACAGAGTCGGGCTGGTCATCGTCCACATTGCTTGGTTTGGTATCATCGTCGGTTGCGCCGTCAGAAGTACTGTTCTCGTCCTTCGGGGTGTATCCGAAAAGCTTTTCAGCCGTCCAATCGACATGATCGTTCATGTACTTGATAAAGTCGGTCGAGAGTGGCGATGGGGATAGCAGCGAGTCAGCCTGAGCCGGCGTACAGCTCCATTCCAAATTGATTTTTGAAGCCAATTTTTCGAGCAAATCAAAAATGCCTGGAACGACTTCGCCCTTAAGATTAGTTGTGGCAACTAAGCTTTCGTATTGAACAGGATGCACGCTTTGAACCAACGCTCCCATCTCTTCAACATGGTTTCGAAACTTAGCAGCTCTCAAACCGAGAACTGATTCAAATGCTTTTCCAGATCCGTCTCGTTTCATCTCGTAAATTGGATTGGCGGCGGGGTCCTCTACTAGAGATGGGATGCAACTCACAACCTCGACAAAGCTAAAACCCAGCTGACATACGTTGCCTTCCTTTCCCTCCATCTCATCGTCCCGCTCGGGTCGCGTCATCGTCCACTCCTTCGCGAGAAAATCACTCCAGCCAGAAATTTCAGCGTGATTTGGCATGTAAAGGGGGTTCTTTCTCATCAATTCCACCCAGTCGTAAGCGTTGACTGCAACCGCCACCACGTGAACATTGCGATCCTTCGGTTCGTCCTGAAAAAACATTCCAGCTCTTGTCAGTGTCGATGAGACAGAAGCGTTCGGGAAGCACAGGCTTAATGAGTGTTCCAGCCACTGCAGTCCAGAATGACGCTCGCCTAGAACTACAATGCGCGGTCGATCGTCTGGAACCGAGTCCCGGCTAGCCAAGGATCCATCTGTCGGAATGGTACTTCCTCGCGACGAGGAAGTCAACACTGCAACGAGTATAACCAACACCACAAGTGCAACAGCCATATAACGAAAGCGACTTCCACGTCTTTGCAGTAGATTCTGGACTGGGATTCCTCCTGACCGCGAATGTGGCTGGAGTGGATATTGGCCATCGTCGCCGTCTCCTAAAAGTTCTTCCAAGTCATCTGTATCGTCTTCCCAGGCCCATTCATCGACTTCGTCGGACTGTTGGTTAGGCTCGATGTAAAAGGGATTGACGTTGTGCGGTGCCATTGTTACAATTGAATTCAAACTTGCATGTATGTAGAATTGGCAGACTATCTCACATGCACTCATACGCAGGCGACGACGAAATACTTACGCACACTGAGAGAGCGTTGGCTGAGTCTTTTATCGTCTCTTGGAGTCCTTGTACTGTATGCATAGTACATATAGTACATAGTAGTATTACACATGCAAATCATCCACCATATCTATACAGTGCAAGGGTGGATTGTACGTTACTACCGTAATAGTAGACCTACTTGCACCGGTACATTTACCACTTCGTACCTGAAGTAGTACTTGTACTGAGGACAACAGTATATGTAATACGTAATCGGAGTACTACAGGTACTGTAGTGTACTACCGGTAGACTAAAGAATTAGAGTACTGGAGTAGGACAATACTGGACTACTCCTTGTACTCTTGTACTACACGATATTTCATACAAAAATACAAGTACCAGCATGTACTTGCACGCCTTTGCTTTCATACGCGCCAGTCAGCAGTCAGCAGTCATACTGTCATAAGTCGTACTATGACATACGGTAGTTCATTCATACGCGCCTACGCGCCTGTCAAGTGGCACAACGCACAACGCAACCCCAACGCACATCGTCTGACTTGGAAAAACGAACGGGTTTGTCCCCTCTTGTGTTTCCTTTGCAAAGATAACTGCCGTACAGGTAGAATTTGGAACAAAACAAACAGCCTCGTCCCTCCAACTTATCAAGAACAGCAACAAACAACATTTGCCCCAGCCATTGCATCATCATTCAGCATGACTTCTTAAGCAGGATCCTTGCCTTCAAACAAGTGGCAGGAGGATTTTCTTTTCGTATGAGAAGGAGGATGGCACCAGAGTACTGCACATTTAGTAGCACAAATCCAGTGGTCAACTGGTGATGGGCACAGTGAATGTCCATATGTCAGTATGAAAGCATTAGGAAGAAATTCTTTGACATTTCAATGTTATCAATGCATGAGGATGAGACAAGATTCATTATCAACAATATCATTCTGCAGCAGTCACTGGACACAAAACAATGATGACCATTGCTGCTTTGCGCATCAACTTTAGTAGGACTACCAATTCGAGGATGCAAGAATCTATCATTACTTGTCTGCTTCTCCTTAGGCCTCACCTCATCATCTTTATTATTCAAAAACATTGAATGCCGTGGGCTTTGTTGTCTTCAATAGATCCATACCATTTCACTCCTCTGCCAGGGTGTTTGCTCCTTAACATCACAAGCATACTGTATTCCATCAGGCAATGGGGTAGGCAAAGTCTTGACATGGATGGGCATCTTGGTGGGGAACAGGGGATGTTGAGTGCTCATATGCAAAAACATGTGGAACACATTATACAGATCAACCTTTATGGGAATGATTTTGCAAGATCTCACTGGTACCAGACCTCAGTGCCTTCTCAATGTTGGAAGCCACAAAGGATAAGGGATATGAATTGATAGATTCTGGTCCGATAAAATTCCCGTAGGATTCAAATCCACGTCCTCGCCACTCACTACCGAGGTGCAAGAATTTAGCCATTAGACTACGTACCAATCCCCTGAGTGCACATGTGCAGCAAATCCAAACAGTTTAAGGATTGCATGGAGGAGCCCTATTTCCAAAAGACTACCATAGTAAATGTGGATGGTTGATTTCAGTCTTGATGCACTGCATGCTTTCACAGATTGCAATTTGAATCCAACTAGTGGCAGGCATGACAACATTGAGTTTTTTGTTGATTGGCATTTGCCATGCATCTTTGACAAGGAGGCAAGAAAGAGAGAAACATGAACCGTCAGGGTCAAAGGAACAGTTCAACTGACAATGCATGGTGTGAGCGGTATTGGCCCATGTAAAGTGTGATACAGCAAGATCTGATACAAGGAAATGACCTTCTGGCCCGTTTGTTTGGCCATTTGTCATCCGGGCTATTTACGCCAATGGGGAGGACAGGCCCATTTGTGAAAATTTAGGAAGGAGTCCGGTTTCCCTTAAGGGGAGAGGCCAACAGATGCCAGGCAGCAACTACAAGTGGGAGAGTCCTGTTACCTGGTAGGTTTTGTGTCGCATTTGCATCGCCCTCACTTTTTGACAAAAACTGGTAGATACGTAGATACGGTATCATAGTGTACAGTCTACAGTCGACGGTATGTAGATCGCCAACTTTCAAAATCTCTGTTCGTCGAACCGAGGAGATAATCGACCGATCTGTGGTCATGACAAATATCATGAACAGCGCAACACCTGGTCGAATCGTGACAAACGCATATCCGTATCGACGTATCGACACTCCAACCAAACTCTCAAACTCTCTTTTCAATGCCGACAAGTCGAGTGAGGGTTGCAGCAAATCAGCTCTTCAAATGGCTCACTTTAGCAAGGTGGCACTTTGTTCGTTTGCAGATACTTGTAGGCGTGATATCACTTCTTCACACAACAAATGCGCTTTCTACTGCAAAACCAACGTCAAGCAGGTTTCATCGCTCGTCATCGACCAGACGAGTCGATCCGATGGAACTATCCAAGCATTCTACAACCAGATCGAAGTCACGTAACATCGGAGTCAATGCGTCGAGGAGAAACAAAGATAAGCGCAACAGCAATCCCACGGACGTTGCCGTGTTGGATAGCATTCGGTGGAGGCAGGCGGAGCAGGTGGAGGCGAGCATGCAGCTGGCTCTTGAAGCTATGAATAGTAAACCTTTAGGGGGGAACACGCCACTCGTCTCCTTTCCGGCGGTTCGTGATTGCAATGCGGCTATGGCAACTTTCGCCGATGGTGGTATATTTCTACGAGCCCTTGGGCTGTTCTTGAAGATGCGAAAGGCAGCGACTATGACTCCAACAGGCGAGCTATCAACGTGGAACGTTCCTGTTCCTACCCTTGTAACCTACTCGACGCTCATGTCAAGAGCTGTGCAAGGTGGCAAAGAGCGCCTAGCGTTGCGCCTTTGGTACCTCATGAAAACCCAGCCTCACTTCTTCTCTTCGTCACACCGCAAGAAGACTGGAAGATCGGTCATCCTTCCTGACGTCAAGGCTGCCAACATTCTCATGAACGTACATGCCAAGCTATGTGATGTGGAAACGGCGAAGTATCTAATGGAACAGATGATTTATGGCAATGGTACAGACGTACCTAGACTTGAACCGAATATTGTGACATACAATTCGTTGCTCGACGCTTGTCGCAGAGCAGGGGATTTGGATGCAGCTCTGGAAGCAAAGAAACAACTAGATGATTCTGGCTTGACACCCGATGCTCGTACATTCACGACGCTCATAGCAACAGTTGGTCGTAAGGCTAGTGCGACCTCCGGGACGAAAGATCCGTCGCTGGCTTTTGCATTCCTTAGTGAAATGATCGATTTAGGTATACGACCCAATGGAATGACATATTCCGCCTTGATCGATGTTTGTGCTCGTTGTGGAAGAACGGACATGGCGTTGAAAGGTTTGCGAGCAATGCTTCGACAAAAATCGAAAGAGAAAGGGCAGATGCGAACTGGTGGTGAACAAGACTGCATGTATAATGAAGTGGGAGCTTGGACTTCTGCGATCAATGCGCTTGGAAAAGCTGGTAGAGTTGAGACTGCCATGCGTTTGTTTCAATCAATGCCTAAAACAGGGGTCCAACCAAACACTATCACATGCGGATGCTTGGCAGATTCACTGCTCCGACATGGTCGAACGGCAGATACATTAAGCGTTCTAAGGTATATGAAACAAGAGGGTATCACTCCATCTGAGGTGATGTACACCTCTCTGATGACCAGTGCCGGGCACATGGCAGAGATTGAGAAAAAACAGAGATGGAGTGGAATGGGCGTCGATGAAGACTTGTTAGCTGGCGGTGGTGACGCCAAGGCAATCGAAGTCTACACGGCCTTGATGAAAACTCTCACCGAAGACACAGCAGTCAAATACGATGAGAATTCTCAGCTCCTGAAGGTGTTTCTAGTTTTTCAGGAAATGAAAACGGCTGGCACAGAACCTGATTTGGCGTGCTACAATGCCCTTCTTCGAGCCTGCTCCCGTGCTGGCGATGTTAATCGTGCGATGGATGTCTTGCGAAAAATCAAGCAAGACAGTCTTATTCCCAACAATACGTCTTGGAGAGAAGCCTTGAAAGCCGCCGAAAAGGCGCGTCGTTCTGATTTGGCTGATGAGATCTGGCGAATCGGACTCGAGTTTCATCGGGAGCAAAAGGGTGCAACGGCTTGGAAGCCAGCTGGTGATTCGTTGGCTCCCCTCATCTCATCATACCTGAGGGAGGCAAGTGACAACAGAGATGACCCTGAAGTGCAAGTTTTGATGTACAAGAAGGTAGTCATGATCTACAAAGACATAATGACGGGGAGTGCAAAGCGAAGAATAGAAAAAGAAGACTTGCTGGGTAACACGCGTGCCCTTGGCATGATTATCCGAGCGATTGTATCGCTGGATCTACTTCACCCTGTAGATGCACCAAAAATTGTCTTGCGAAGGGTTGCAGTTTCGATTGCAGCGTTGGAGGTATGGAAAAGCGAAGGTCGGACTGATACACCGACCTGGAAGGCTCTTCAAATCGCAGAACGATGGAGGACGGAACTTCATCGGTATAATTCTGCGACGTAGTGTCAAGTATTTGGCTTTCTCTCCTAAGTGTGTATGGCATTGTTCGCTTCGTCAAGCGATTGGGGGGGGGCTTGTACTATGCATTATGTGAACTTGTTCACCACTCTATGATAGAGTTCACCTCCGCCGATTTCGGAACAGCATTGACAATACATACGTCAGAGCAAGAATCAGAAGGGACTCCCAGCTTACGACGTGACTCATTATCATTTGCAGCCTTGCCGTTTTGCCACCTTTCGCGTACGCTACCAGTTCGTCTACGCCCCTGTGATTCATGCGATCCTGCCAAACGGAATATAGCTGCGCCAGCTGTTCGTGTGCGTTCATTGCCATTAACGCAATTTGCACCGCAAGGCCTGCTTGCTTCGAACTCTCCTTAGCTAGGTCGTAGTGCCGCTTTGCTAGTGGAAAGTCCTGTTTCAGACCGAGTCCCCACTCGTGCATGAACCCGAGGTTGAAATTTGCCCTTGCTGACTTAAATTTTTGCGATGCCAAGCGGTAGTAGTGAGCTGCCTTCTCCATGTCTGCGTCCGAATCCGATTCCTTCACCTCCCAAGTCGTAGAAGGTTGGACATTCCTCTGTTCGCAAACCTCAGTAATTGTTGGTCGTTGCTCCAAAGACCTCCCAAATCTCACTGTCAGAAAAGCTTTGACAACATTTGCATACTTGGTCAGGACAGGTAACAAATGATTTTCTGGGAAAAGGACCGCATCTATCATGGTTGGATCTCGCTTGATTCCATAGTAGTAAAAGTCTCCCACTCGCAATGCCGCTTCCTGGTCGCCGGACAAAGCAGCTGCCTTCCAGAGTCGCAGCGAAGCAATTCGACACTTTTGTTTCGATAGGTGCAAACACGTTCCGCGATCCAACAAAAACGCGGCATTGACTTGAGACAGGGAATGCCCCGTTTCTGCTGCCATGAGGTAATTTATCAGAGCGCCTTCAGAATCACCAGCCATGTACTGCTTGTAGGCCGTACGAGTTCGCTTGCTGAGTTGTGGGGATCCGTTGTCGATGACATAACGATAGTGCTGAGAGGCCTTCTTGCAATCCTTCTGGACATACACGGTACCGCCAACCTGCACTCCGTCTTGATAGATCATCGCCAGCCGATGGCGGGCTTGCAAATGTCCTTTATCGGCGGCTGACTGCAAATATTGAAGTGCATCAATCCAACTCTTTTTAGATGGCATCGTTGAGGGCGTTTCCATGAAGGCAGGTATCGTTGAAGAGCGGCTTTGGCCGTTGCCACTAACACTGTCTAATTCCTTCCAACCAGCATTAAATCCAAGGCCCAACATAGCCAAGTTATAACTCGCATCCATGTTACCCATATCTCGCGAAAGTTGGAAGTAGGCGCGCGCCTTGTTGATATCAACAGCGATCCTATCGGGAACACCGTACAAGTGTAAAAGACCGAGACCGTTCAGAGATGGGTGATCGCAGACTGCCACCGAGGTTTCCTCGATCGACTGTGACTTCGTCTTGAGCTTGACTGCTTGACGATAACGCTCACGACATCCATTGATGCCAACGGGGGCGCCCTTTTCGAAGTGCGCGAGGGCCTTTCCAATGTCGCGTTCTGACGGCTCCATCCCCAAACTCCAAAAATGAAACTTGCCTGCTTGGCCCGCAGCTTCCCAGTGATTTTGCTCGGCTGCAATCTCGTAATAGTAGAGTGCTTTGGTCAAGTTCTTCGATACGCCGCGCAACCCGAAATGATAAAGATGAGCCAACGTGTATGCAGCGTGTATATCGTTGTCCGGCTGTCGTGTACTTAGTAAATGGTAGTATTGAATCGCCTCCGGCGACTCGTCAGGCTTGTTGTCCCACGTCAATTGGCTCGATGTTCCCCCATGAAGGTGGATTTCAGGGAGGCTGTGCTTGTCCATCGGTGGATTAACCTTTGCTCGAGATTGCATGTCGGTTTCGAGCTGATCCATGATACTATGTGCGGCGGCTTCAAAGTAAGGCAACGCTGCAGAACAATCTGTCTCCATTGCACTTATGCGGTGTCCTAAAGCCACGGCAGCCTCTACGTTCCCATCTAAGGCCGCCATGTGCCACAGCAACACGGTTTCTGGTGTAACATCCATGAAATCGTCAGGCATGGTTTGGTTTGTACCGTGTTGTCCAGTCAGCCAAATTCCAGATGCAAGCGATGACGCAACATAGTGCTGAGCGTCGGAGTGTCCAAGCGATGCAGCCTGCACGAGAGATGTGTGGATGTGCGATGACGGGGGAAGGGAAAACGACGTAAACGCGTGGTTGTCGATTCCCGTTATGTCACCGAGTGTGCCTAGGTAGCTTTTGACCTGACTCCAATAAGCGTTTGCTGCATATTGCTTCGATGATTCATCTGGATTCATTTTCTTCCAAAGATAAATGTCCTTTGTTGGCTGCGACGGTGTGATTGTGGACATTGCAAGGCTCGAAGGGATCTCGTCCACTGTCATTTCATCCCTCGACTTCTGCCCTTTACCATTTCTTTTCTCCAACGTCATAAAATGCTGTGTTCTCTGAACTATTAGGACTTGCAGCGTTAGCACTAGCGTCCCCATAAAGACTGCTAGAGCACCAAGAAGGGCAACGATTATCAGTTTACCAGTTGATAAGGCCATTTTCCTTTTGTATGTGAAGAGCGAAGAGCGAAGTCGTCGGAGTTCGGCGATGACAATACTGTTCCTGGTACTGACAGTATTCGAGTACTGTACGCGAGTACTTTTGTTACAGTACCCATGGGAAGAATGTAGGCGTACGCATGACGGACGTCGAATATTGGCTGGCGGCTGGCGGGAACATGAAGGCGCTCTGTGCTGGCAGGTCCGGCCGACGCACGTTCCAGCCGTTAAGTTTGAAATACGAGAGTTGTGGGTTGTGGTCGCCAACCGTGCTCCGATTGGCATGATGCTTTAGTACCAAGTTTAGCCATCGTGTTGTTCCATCCATGCCAGCAAGGGTTTCCTTTGTCCGCATTTGTTTTTGCTGTCACCCAAGTTGAAATGACAGCAAATTCTGTCAGCTATGTTTGTCCTATGCAGATACAAATTCCCTGTATGCAAGTTACGTCAGCATTTATTGCTAGGTTTTGGACAACTAAATATCCCGCAGGGTTCAAACCCACATCCTCAACATGGAGATGCAAGAATTTTGCTGCTAGACTAAGCATCAGTCCCTTTGGTATATGTATCTTCATTGCAAACAGAACTTGCAAAGAGGAGGCAAGAACTCACTGGAATTGGAAGGACATCAGCATGTTTGCTTTCTTGCCAACCTATCGGGAATTACAATCCCTGTCAAGCTTTCCAACATTGCCCATATCTTCTGCTTCCTGATCTTGATGAATACAGAGGACCACAATAATTTTCTCTGCATGTCATTTTAGTGCATTCTTTGGTTGTGCCACGATAAGGAACCAGTTGTGGAAAGAAATACCAATCATTCTGCCTGCTGTGGTATTGCTTGTATACAAGTGTCAGCATAACTCTATTGGATGATTGCTGGGTACTGCTGCTCCTACTGACGACGATCATATCGATGACATTGCCGCTGCTGACAGGCTCTCATGAGCATTATTCGCCAACGATGGTCCAACAATCTAATTCTCATCATGTAAGAGGAGACAGCATTCAAATCGATGAGGTTGAGGTGAATGGTAGTAGTACGCCGAGTAAACGCCCTAGATTCAATGACGAATTCTCCAATGCAAACACCCCTGTTGTGTCCGTCATCATGCCCTCTCTCCAGCAATGTGACAACGTGTTTCTGGAGGAATGCCTTTTATGGATCATTCTGAAAGCTATCTGAACTCATACCCTTCAAACTTGATGAGTTAATGAACAATTTGCAAGCAACACCCGATCATGTCAATATCATGGATGACTTGTGGCTCATAGCTGTGCAATCCTTTGCAGATTAACAAATGACAATTTGCTGAACCACCTGAGTGAAGAACAACTTGCAGGGTGTGATTCCGATCATGCCAATACCATGGGTGACCTGTGGCACATTGCAGTGCCATCCTCTGCAGATTCGACAAATGACAATTTGCTGAATCATTGTGGAGGAACAACTTGCAAGGGGGAATTCTCGATCATGCCAATACCATTGGTGACTAATGGCACATTGCTCTGCCATCCTATGCAGATTCAACAAATGATGATTTGCTGTATCATCTGAGTGTGTAACAATGAGCAGGGTGTCATTTTCACATATGATGATCATGCAGGAAGAAGCCACCCAACCTGAGATACTTGACAAGATAATACATCAACTTAATCAAATTGCCAGGGATTATTGGGCATTGTTTGAATCAATTGGAGGTGATACTTGTGATGAGGGCATACTCGTGTTCCCATTTTAATGAAAAATGGGAGAAACCTTGGTAATGCCGTTCGCTGCATGCACATAGAATTACTACCCATGTGCTACAGCAGAAACTACGCGTGTTCCAATGTTGAAACTTCCAGCACTAACATCGCATTGGACTGTACTAAAGAATCATGGATTGACTTGAGCCGCACAGGCATCAAACAGGTGCTTCACAATAGACTTGTGTACCTATAGATGCATTTGTTCAAATTGTCTGTCACTACTATAGACCAGAGTTGGGGTTAAGTTGTCATCATATGAAGCTGTTATGCACATTCATTTCTCTGAAAGTGAGCTCCTCAGACCTTTCCACCTCCTGCCTCAGTCCTAGTACCAGTGTCCAGCTGTTGCTGTCAAACTTGAAGGATCGTCTCAGCCACCAAAAAATTGATTCTTCAATGCCAATCAATTTGTCAATGCTACTGTGTTTCTTCTTCCTCTCCTGTTGCAAATAGCATTCATAATCAACTAGGACAGAAGTGTCACATTCTCAGTGGAACCAGACAGAATGATTTCTGGAGGGAAGAAGAAGTGGGAGCACGAAAAACAAAGAACTTTTGAGTTTCAATACAAGATTTTTGTATTCAATGCGGCGCCTCAAATATTTCAGAGTGAGTCAGCCAGCCAAGGAGACGTTGCGAACATCAATTCTTCGATAGTGGTAGTACATCAGTTTTACATGTTCCATCTTCCATCACTAAAAAATGCTGTCCAACGTCCCACAACCATAAAATCATAAAACACGCTTTTTAGGTCCTCACTCCTCAGGGTAGTGTAGCATGTACGGTACTGTACATAGTATTTGCAGTTTGTGGTTTGTGCGGTTGTGTGCGTTGCGCTGTGCGCTGTGCCATCGTCCATCCGTGGTCCTCGGTCCTCGGTCTGGCTCTTTTTGATCGACGACAGCGAGCAATCTCGTTGCATTTTTCGTACCCATCGTGAAAGGATGTGGTTATTTGTTCCGCTTCGAACATCATTTGAGATTTTGCGTCCAGTTTTGTTTAATGCAGACGAATGAACCAACAATCGAGCTTCTACAGGTTCTCTGTACTGAGATAGCTAGAGACGGAGGAGCTAGTCTGGTAGTCTTCTTGAAAGACTGCGTGAATCACCCCAAAAAGGTCGATTCGCTGGTCAAGCAATCGATTGGATGCACCAAGCTGCTCACTTTCCTGGAGGGACACCCCACGATCTTTGATGTGCGCCGCGAGTCGGTGCCGCATTTCGTAAAGCTGTTATCTAACGAATACTGTAAAGATTGCGGTCTCGCAAGGACGGTCGAACAAGAAAGGCAGGCACTGCAAGATAAGGTTTTTTACGTGCTTCGAAAGAGAGCAGCGCAACTCTCCAGACGACAACCCTTGGATTATCGTGGAGAGGTAAATCTCCGCTGGTTGTCCAAGGAGTGCACACTCCGGATTCACTTTTTCTTGCGATCTATTGAATTTTATCGCAGTATTTATCCAAGCTGTAACGACGTCCGCATTGTGGGATCGCCGGAGTGGCACGACTTGATACAGCCACAGTTTGAAGCATTCCTCAGCGATATGCTTCATATCGAGAATGGTAGGGTAAGGCTTCCGGAAAGCGATGAACCAGACATTGAGAAGCTCGCTATGCGGTTGACTGAGTTGGTCGATCAAGACGGAGGAACCCAAGTCAACTTGTCGCTTCTCCTACATCGCAAGCCTGATCTCAAGGCACTGCTTGGTGGACGTGACTTTGTTGCACTGGCAAAAGAGCACGACGCTTTGTTTTCAAAACTCATCATAACCCCTTACGGAAGTGACGTAGAACTTCAATCTAGAAAGCCGTACGATGACGGTCGCATGGCAGTAGATGAAACTGGACTATTCTCTGTGGCATCGTCAAAATGGGGGACAGCAATGGCGAATGCAATGGCTCATGCATGCTCCTATAGCGCACTCAAGATGGATGCTCAAGAAGTTACCGTCATCGACTTGACTGCATCTGTGGGTGGGCATTCACTTGCACTGGCTAAGACAGCGTTCGCGAAAGTTATTGCCATCGAGATTGATTCACATCGTGCCGACCTGTGTCGAGCGAACATGCTGAAGCATCAGGTGGACAAAAAGGTTGACGTTCGCACTGCAGACGCAGTGGAACTAATACCTGAACTCGCCATTGAGTTGGGGAATCGACAGGGAGTGATAGTTGTTGATCCCCCTTGGGGTGGGGTTCATTACAAGCGAGAAAAGAAGCCTCTTTGTCTGGGCCCTTGGGCACTTGAAGATGTGGTGCAAAAGGTAGCACAGCACTTGTCGCCAACCCTTGTTGGGTTGCGACTACCAGTGAATTTTGTGGTGAGTGACTTCGAGGTTGTACTGCACGAGAGAAAGGTGTTATTCGATATTGTCAATGTTCGAAAGCTTGGGCCCCAGCTTTTTGTTATCTTGGCACTAGGCGCGCAGAGAGACCAAAGCTCACAACTCAATTATAGCTAGATGTTTCATCACGATGCGGAGAGCGTGACTCGACAGATAAACCTATCAAAAGTTGAATGTTGTTGTTGTTGTTGTAGCAGCTATAGTAGCATAAACCAAGCCCACTGAAAGACAACATCGCAAAGCTTGAAGAGGTGCACAGATTCGCATCTCAGTCATTCAGTTTCAAAACCGCCATGAATGCTTCTTGTGGTACATTCACTTTTCCAATGGCCTTCATTCGCTTCTTTCCCTTGGCTTGCTTGTTGAGTAGTTTCTTCTTTCGTGAAATATCTCCACCGTAGCACTTCGCGAGCACATCTTTCCTCATTGGTGAAATGGCTTCTGAAGCAATAACCTTAACGCCGACACAAGCCTGGATTGGAATTTTAAACATTTGTCGAGGGATGAGGTCCTTGAGAGACGAGCACAACCGTCGTCCTATACTTTGAGCGGCATCACGGTGAACGATGCAAGCCATCGGAGTAGCGAGTTCATAATTGATCTTAACGTCGAGTCGCACTAAGTCAGATTCGCGGTAGTCGATGATATTGTACTCCATTGATGCATACCCCTTCGTTCTAGATTTCAACTGATCGAAGAAGTCAGTAATGACCTCTAACAAAGGAAATCCGTTAGTGATCAGATATAAGCAACGACGTTCGATAATGATCGAACGCTAGGAACGTACCTCCAAGTGGAAGCTCATACACAATAGTAGACCGAGTAGGCGTCAAGAACTTGATGTCTATCAATTCGCCCCGACGCTCTTGTCCAAGTTCGATAATCGGTCCATTGTACTCACTCGGAGTCAATATCTCCATTTTAACGTAGGGTTCTAATGCAACAAGATCCCGGGTGAGATCAGGCATCTTGCTTGGAGCATCGACAACTGTTACGTCCCCGGTGACCTTGTTTTCCACCCTGTACACGACACTCGGGGCGGTAACGATGAGATCAATGTCGTACTCACGGGAAAGCCTCTCCTGAACAATTTCCATGTGCAATAGACCCAAAAAACCGCAGCGGAAACCGAAACCCATAGCACCTGAGGATTCTGGTTCATACGACAGGGCCGCATCATTGAGGCGAAGCTTTCCCAAGGAGTCTCGCAATCCCTCGTATTGATCAGCGTCGACTGGGAACAACCCGCAATACACCATCGGAACAGAATCAGCATAACCTGGAAGGGCCTCAATGGGTACATCCTTACCGAGCGCGACATTCGCCTTGAATTCCTTGCTCAGACAGATTGTGTCTCCAACGCGGGCATCAAGGACGTCCTTGATACCACCGCAAAGGTACCCCACCTCACCAGCCTGAAGCGATTCGACTTGGACTTGATTGGGAGTCATTACACCGATCTCAGTTACATCATGCTCTGCCTTGCTGGCCAAGAATCTCACCTTATCTCCCTTTTTCACCTCGCCATCGACCACTCGGAAGAAAACCACGACTCCCCTGTACGAATCATACAATGAATCGAAGATCAGAGCCCGGAAAGGACCACCTGTGGCAGCTGGCGGAGGTGGAACTTTTTCTACGATGCTCTCGAGGATGTCTAAGATTCCAATTCCAGATTTAGCGCTTGCCATAACAGCTTCACTGGCATCCAATCCGATAGTCGATTCAATCTCAGCCCTGACTCGTTCTGGGTCGGCGGCAGGAAGGTCAATCTTGTTGAGGACAGGGATGATCTCCAAATTGTTCTCTAGCGCAAGGTAAACGTTTGCTAGGGTCTACGCGGAGCAAGAGAAAGGTGAACCTCTGAGTAAAGTCGTGACATTTTCATCAGCAGCAGCTTACCTGAGCTTCAATGCCTTGTGAACTGTCCACAACCAACAACGCTCCTTCACAGGCTGCTAAACTTCTGGACACCTCATAACTAAAATCCACATGTCCAGGCGTGTCAATCAAATTCAACACATAAGTTTCCCCATCTCTTCTGCTGGTGTAAAGAACACGTGCCGCTTGCAACTTGATGGTAATTCCTCGCTCACGCTCCAGATCCATATTATCTAACAACTGCGCCTCCATATCTCTCGCAGCAACGGTTTCCGTCATTTCCAGAAGTCGATCTGCCAGAGTAGACTTCCCATGGTCGATATGAGCGATTATTGAGAAATTTCTAATCCGCGAAGCGTCATATTGCGATTTGGAACTCCGTCTGTCGGCTCGTGGAGTAAAAGCTGCCTCGGCTGCCAACGAAAAAGAACTGCGAGGGCTAAAGGCCGTCCTAACACCCTGTCCAAAAGCTTCGGAGGTCGCCACGATCGCTGACAGGCAAAAGATCTGCAGATATAGGAGCATAGCTGGTTATTGAATGGTGGTGAAGTTCGGTGGTTGCAATGTCGTTGTCCGCTTTGTCAACAGCCGAAGCTCATCACTCGGCATCACTCGTCAATACACGTCAGTCATAGGGTTCAGCCCTTGATTGATGGTTATGGTACAAGTAATTGTAGTAGAAGTATGTTCTTCGTTCACTGTGTACGCATACTGTAGGCAGTGCGCACTCTACTCGGGGGTATGAATACAAGTTCCACGTACTACACTACAGTACTTAACAAAAAATTGTGTTTTCACCTCATGCTGACATTCTTCACTCACCACGTACATGTACTAGTAGAGTACTCGTACCTGGTAGCAGTATATAAAGTACTCCTTACATGATATATAGCTGTTTTTCCGTGGGATGTTATCGAAGGTTGCGTATTCTTCAGGGGAGGTCCGGTAAAATGACGTTTCTTCTCGTAGCTTCTACATGCAATTAATACCAAGCAGAGGTGCGTGGCCGGACCTTCCAGGGGAAACAACCAGGGATGCGCAACAATATATTGTATTATAATATATTGCAATATATTGTTAACAATATATTGTATTGGTTCGATCTGGCAATACAATATATTGTATTGGTTCGATCTGATAATACAATATATTGTATTGGTCCGACCTGGCAATACAATATATTGTATTGGTTCATCTTACAATACCAATATATTGTATTGTCGTTAACAAGTATTGCAATATATTGTACAACTAGTGGGTGCCTCACATTTGATCGGAGTGTCTACTACAGGAAACTGGACGTACAGTACCCCCAACCTGGTCGTACTCCGTACCACTACTTTTTTCTCCCCTACAGTATGCAGTACCATGGTACCAACGTAGGAAACTTCATGAAGTACAGTACCAGGTACAGTACCTGGTACTTATCATGCCCCAGTATTGCAGTTCATCGCACCCTGTTCACAGCAAATTCAATGAGTATTCCATCCAGTAACTTTGAATTCGTACAGTATTGTAGTTCAGTAACGTAACACACTGTCGTTTCAACATAATTACCGTCCGTTTATGTACTGTAGACCTGTAGTACATGTAATCCACGTAACAGTGCAACATTTGATCCAGTACCCCAGAGTGGTCATACTCCGTAACAGACGCACGCACGCACGCACACACACACGCACGCACACAATTAATTTATAATATAGTAGGATATATTGTAAGTAGCATAATACTGACGGATACGTGCAAAAGCAGCGGCTGTTTGGTGTTACTGGTGTACTCAAAGTACAGCACTGTACTAATACAACTGTATCTCAGGATCACAGTTGTATGTGCACAATATGTATTGTATTGCAATATATTGTTAACAATATATTGTATTGCTTCGTCCTGACAATACAATATATTGTATTGGTTCGTTGTGACAATACAATATATTGTATTGGTTTGTCCTGACAATACAATATATTGTATTGGTTCGAATCACAATACCAATATATTGTATTGGCATAAACGAGTATTGCAATATATTGTATTGCAAGAAACGTGCATTGCAATATATTGACAATATTATTGTGCGCATCCCTGGAAACAACAACAGTCCTTATTTTCTACAAGATTTTTCAGAGTATGCATACCAGGTACCAGTAGTTCAAAAACTGTAGTACCTACTAGAGTACAAGTACCATCTATCCATGTTTAACAATGTCGCTTTTAACTCTATGTATACACATCGGTGGTAAAAATATCTTTGGCACCCACAATTTAATCACCTTGGTTTGTCCACGATTACTATATCACCGATTCTGTTTGAATTTTGTTCAAAAACACCCGTTGAAAAGTTACAATTTTGTCCTATTCCTAAAAGACTTTTCAATTTTGATACTAACTTGTCAATCTCTTTGGTTTGTCCATGTTTGCAATGTCACCCATTTTGTTTGAATTTTTACGATTGCTGTCAGATGTTTTGTCATGGTTTCTTTCCCAATCTGGGCACTCCTGGGTTGTACTATTATTCGCAAAGGGAAGTTTCAAAATAATTTATTGTATATACTAGTGGGTACCTCCCAATTGGTCGGACTTTTGGAATACGTGTACGGTATGGGTTGTGCACGGTTGTGTGTACTGTTTGTACAGTTCAGTACTATACGCAAGTAGTGCAGTACCCCAGAGTGGTCATACTCCGTAACAGACGCACGCACTGACGCAACTACTCGTACGTATATGCAAATCTTACCGACATCGCTTACGGAGTACTCCAGTATGCATGTATGACATATACTCCGAGTATGAGACAGTATTCATTTGATCCAGTACCCCAGAGTGGTCATACTCCGTAACAGACGCACGCACACACACACACACAATTAATTTATAATATAGTAGGATATGATAAAAGCAACATTCTAATATGGAACAGAGTGGTATGTCATTTCTGGAGTACTGTTGTATGTATTGCATGAAGATTTAACTTGTAAGTTTCAAAGTTATTTATACTATATAATGATAAGCATAATTCTAATAATATCGTATAGAGTGGTATGTCATATCTGGAGTATTGTTGTATGTATGAAGAAAATGTTGGTACCCACACACCATACACGCCAAACAAACACGTTGAGGTTGAGAGAGGCCATCTGAAATCTGATTTCTACACTGCATCCTGGTTTTATCTGGTGTTTTGTCTGGGTTCCATCATCACTGAACCTGTGAAGAAGGTAATCACTGAACTTGTTCCTGCATCTCAGGACAATCAAATGTGATGATGAGTTATTCCAAATATAGTCGGATTCCTTGCTCCTGATGAGTTTCCATGTTGATAGTACATGTCCTATTCTAACACCCACTTTCCATTTGAAAAACTTTACCTGATCTCATCTCTGCATCCACTGGTGATTTTCTCATCACAGACACCTCTTGGTTGGAAGTGCTGCAAGGCTTGCAGACAAATATGACTAACGGCGCAACAATGGCGCAATAATTTTCACCACAGTGGAGGGTGCCACTTTGATGGATGGGACACGCAAGCCCTTGGCGGCAGATACGGCTGGCAACACCAAAGTTTTTTTCCTTCCTCACAAAACCCCCCTTCTGGTCCGTGCTGTGTTGCAATCCGGTTGTGAGGTCTGTAAACAGTTGAAAGTCCTATGACAGTCAAACTTTGAACTCTTTTCAGTTGGAGAAGTTGGAAGTTGCTGAGCATATTTCCTTTCTCACTATTCTTGTCAACCAAATCATAGTGACTGTCTGTTTCAAGCCGCTTTCTAAAGTCTCCAGTTTCTCATTTGTCAAGCTTTGCTTCAATACCACTCGTTGCCAAAATCTGTGAATTTGGAAGAATGGAAACTTGAAAATTGCTGCCAATCCCGGGATCTGCCAACCAGCTGCATTGGAGTCTTCTGGATGCGGGCCCGGGGTGGGGCTTCTCAGCCGGTAATGTTTTGCTCTTCAGGCTGCTTTGTAATTCCAAAAGGTGGTGCTGTTTGCTGCATTTGACAGAGTTCTTGATTGTGCTGCCCTATGGTGTGTCAGTGCACCACTCCAGGTTCTCCAAGGATTCTGATTGGTGCAAATGCTCTTGCTTGCTTCAGGCATGATCGGTTTATGATTATGTTGTCACAGTTCAGATATTGCTTGCCCATCAGCATGTAGTGTACTACAAGGACTTATTGCACTTGTATTTGTTCAGTTGCCTTAAAGTCCGAGTATACTGCCTGTTCTGGAGTGCCAGGTGCCGTCGCAACAATATACTGTACTCCATAGCTACCATGCTCATATTTGTTCCTCGTCAGGTCCCATGACCCAGAGCTCCGGATGATCATACTTTTTTATTCATTCAGTTGTGGTCCAAATATAGTACAGTACTGGAGTATCACATCTAGATGCAGGTGCCGTTGCAATGATAAACCAAACTTCATAGCATGCTCAAATTCGTTCGTCGGCTCCTGGATCCCGTGTCCCGGAGCTCAGGATTGTTAGGGCGGTTGGGTTAGGGGTTGGGTCAGAGGTTGGGTTAGGGGTTGGGTTAGGGGTTGGGTTAGGGGTTGGGTTAGGGGTTGGGTTAGGGGTTGGGTTAGGGGTTGGGTTAGGGGTTGGGTTAGGGGTTGGGTTAGGGGTTGGGTTAGGGGTTGGGTTAGGGGTTGGGTTAGGGGTTGGGTTAGGGGTTGGGTTAGGGGTTGGGTTAGGGGTTGGGTTAGGGGTTGGGTTAGGGGTTGGGTTAAGGGTTGGGTTAAGGGTTGGGTTAAGGCTTGGGTTCTTAAGGGTTCTTGGGTTAAGGGTTGGGTTCAGGGTTGGGATAGGGGTTGGGATAGGGGTTGGGGTAGGGGTTGGGTTACGTGTTGGGGTTGGGGTTCGGTTTTGAGGTACAGGTACTGGTACTGGTACTGGTTCTGAACAGAATGTCATACCTGTACTGGAGGTTTCCAATGGTGGGTTCTGTATGTTAGAATGTGAGAATGTAGACCATGCAGTACTGCTGCTGGACTGGAACATTGTCCAATTTTGGTTAGTACTATACAGGTAGTAGATTCATTTAAGGCAGAAGCCTCGTCATCCTAGTAGAATGAGCTGTCTTATGAACCAAATACAAATAGGCATGCCTGGCTATTTTAGGCACAAGAATGGCATACTCCTCTAATGTCCACATAGAAATCATACCTGCAGCGCATGCGGAGTACCATAGTGTTGATGATGGATGATGGATGATGGAGGATGGTGGCAAGGAGCAGTAGTCCCTTGCAAAAATGTATTTGGCAGTACTAGTAGAGAAGGACTGTGTTACTACTCTTCATCATCCTATCAACTTTGGGGTTGTTCATGGAACATTCCTTTCAGGTGGGAGAAATTGCGCTAAAAATACAAGCACTTGTTTGCCTTTGAATTCCTTCTCTGTTGCAGTTTCCTGCATTATACCGCTGCATCTATGGTCCTTGTTGGTTGTTTTATGGTCAAGTATGGGTGTAACATGTGTACTAGCTAATGCAGATAAACGTTAGTGCAGCAATCCTGAAGTCCAGCGCAGGCAGAGCAGCCAATGGAATGTTGTGTCACACTTCAAAAAATTAGCAGAAGATAAGCAGCACCACTGCCTCAAAAAACTGTACATTCCCTGGTGCTCAACTACTGCTATTTACAGAGTCTATTGTTTTTGCTGAGTTCATTAATGGGAGGTGAATATGTGGGTGGACTATCAAGGGGCAGAGGAAGTAATGTGCAATCAGTACTGTCATACTGGATTGTGTGGTGTTATTGTATTAAGTACTGCAAGTACCATCATGCTGTCTACTGATATTTATACCCACACGGAATGGTGTATGCAACATCATGATGATGGTAGGCAAAAATGCATCATGGATCATGGTCAATCATCATCATGTTGTGCGAGAATTATGTGCAGTGAGCAGAAAAGAAGGTAAGTGGCTCTAAGTATGGAAAATTGACAATTGTGAGTGGGAAGAAAAGAGAGCAGGGAGAAGTGATTGGTGTTTCCAAGGAACAATCATCACATCTATGATGGTCAGCAGTGCACGGCTGCATAGTTTGCTAAATGAGGCATTGAGCGTCATTTGAAAATCAATATGTGTATGATAAAGACTCGAGGAATGAGATAAGAGATAAACATTACATGATTTGAAATTTGAATGGACGTGAGTTTTGATTCCAGTCGTGCAGTGTCGTACTGGTTACTGGAGCGCGTGTGTGCTGGGCTATGGCATATGGCATATGTATATGACTTTCTGGTAAAAAGTAAGGATAGGGATAGATGGTACCAAGGTGTCCGACACAGAAGTCATGGACACAACGACACAACACTGTGATGACATTCTGGTAAAAAGTAAGACCAAGGGTGTCGGACAGAAGTCATGGACACAACACTGCGATGACATTCTGGTCATTTCATCGGTGGTGTCATTCTTTGTTTAACTTGAAAACATATGGAGTCATAGTGATTATGACTCCGGTAATACTGTATCAAGGCATCGAGACATCTCGGTAGGGACTTTCCCCGCAACATCACTCATAAAATGCTTAAAATTTGGAGTACTCCGAGTGTATGGTAAACAGTGTTGTGCTCCATATGATACGTGAATTAGCGTAAGGTCATTTCACCAAAACAAATCAACAGTGATCTGATTTCGTCCTTCGGACGCCATTTATTCATCTTTCCCTCTTGTAGCGTCAACTCCAACCCGTCACTCGTCTAAGAGTCATGAGGCAGGTTCACTCACTTATCCTAGGACTTGTTGCTTTGGTTGGAATCGCCTCTGTGTTCAAGACTCTTAGCCACGGGCGATTTCTGCCAGCCTCACTTGAAGACAAGGGTGATGCTTCTGGAGTGAGAAAACTCGGCTTTGGACAGGACAGGCTCAGAGTTGCAGTGTTCGGAGGGGCCAATGCTTGGGGGGTGGGTCTGGAGAGTAGGTTCAAGGCTTACCCATACTTGCTGTCTCCCACGGTCGATAACTTTGCCCATACTTCCATGGGACCCAACTATTTTTCTGTGTGCGCCGAGACTGTCATTGGAGACGATACTTTGTATGATGTTATCGTCCTAGATTACTGGCTGCGATACTTTGAAGGTTTGGATAAGTTGGCTGTTCGGCTCAGGGCTCGATACCCTAATGCCATTTTGATTTTTGTCAGCAATTGGGAACCAGTTCATTTTAGGTACAAGGTGAGCGACGATTCAAAAGAATCTCAAAGTCTGTCTCAATGGAAGCACAAAAACGGTCTTGATGATGCAGATCTCAACACGATCGTAGAATCAATCAAGAAGGATCCTGGTTATTGGTACCTGCCCATCCGTGAGAAGGCCGATGCGTCCATCTGGCAGACGGCTCAACTCGTGAAAGGGTACGAATTCAGTTTTGCACAGCGTGAGACAGGCAAACAGACCCTCATCGACTTCCTCGGATACTTCGAAGAAAAACGGCACTCGCATGTGAGCGAACTTGGGCATGAAGCCATAGCGAACGCTCTGAAGTCAATCGTCAAAACTCATCTTCAAAATGGAGATGAAACTGACGTTGTCAACTCGGGAACCCACGGCGATTGGGGCGGCGGCGACAGTTGCAATTTTTGGTACTTCACCGGCGGCACGAAAATGTTGTACGGAGGCATGGAAATGAGACAGTTTGACGAGAAAAATGGTCACTTCGGGCTTGAAGTAGTTGCGCCTGCGTGGTTTTCGGTTTCCAATCCGTTGAAACACGATGCTTTCCCAACTCGAACTCTCTACGTGAGTTACCTCACATCTAGGCACGAAGGTTACTATCCGAATGCTGAAATCTCTATTGAAGGCGCCACCTGGACCTTGAGGACGTTGAACACGGTTGATCCAAACCACGCAGTCCGTACAATCGCAATCGGTCAAATTGGGTACGGGTGCACAAACATGACTGTCACAACCCGAGGAGAAGGCAGCAACCCATTCAGACTGGTGGGTGTTGCTTTCAGCGATGAAGTTGCCACGCCACTGGAATGGGGTTTCGGCCCGACACAGGGTAGTGGCTAATCAATATACATGATTTCATTTTATCTTGCTTCAAGCCTACTGCTTGCATCCATCCAACCAAGCGGGAAGAATGCTATCAGCAATCCTGCGATCTATGTTGAATCAAGAACCGAGCAGTGTCTCCGAAATCCTAAGTAGTATCTCCTCCGACTCTTTCATTTTGCCTCGCATGACCAATACTCGCATCAACATTTTCCAAGCCATGGGCTCCTCAGGAAAAGATTCCGTAGCGGTTCTGAGCTCTGCCTCGCTTTCCGCCAATTCTCCGGCACTGGCATAGACCTGAGCCATGATTCTGTGACATTGAAGTCGAATCGGTTTGAATTGACCCAAGAAACGGACAGCCTCTTCGTCGCCCTGGTCGACGAAATAGTCGAGCAATGGCTTTGCTGAGTCAAGATACCGCGAAGCCTGCACAGCCTCTTCTCTTGCACCTTTAACGTCGCCGTGCTCAACGTTAAAACTAGCTCGACTATGATGAATGATAGCGAGGTTGATCATAGCCTTCGGCTTCACTTCGGGCTCACATTCCAGGGCCTTCAAGAACATCAATTCAGCATCAGACAAAATTCCCTGTTCTGCCAAGTTTGTTCCCCAATTGAGCCAGGCCCCCCCGAATCTCGGATCAACAGTAGTTGCTCGTGCATACATTGTATTTTCCTCCTTCTTGTCTCCACGTTCACCAAGTTTGATAGCAAGATTGTAAAGTAATTCGGCATCGTCTGCATTGAGCTGGACACTCTTATTGTAGGCCGCGATGCTCTCTTCGTCCCTCCCTTGTGCCGATAGTACCTGACCTAGGCTGAAGAAAGCATCAGAATCCTTCTCCTCTAACAATTCGAGTGCGTAACGGATTTTTTCCTCCGCTGCTATCAAGTCATTCTGAGCGTACAGGAGTTCACCCCAATCCTTCAGACACGTCGTACACTTTGGATTTAGGGCAAGTGCCCACTGGAAATGTTTTTCAGCTGCATTGAAATCATTCGCTCGACGAAACGCGCTTCCTTGATTCTTAAGCCTGCGTACATGCTCTACTCGATCCTCAATGAGAAGGAAGGCACCGAGTATGAATCGCGTCCCCTGCGTCACCGCGTGACCACCATGACGAACACTCCCAGGGCGGAAAGTCCCATGCCCAACATCCATAGGAAGCACATTGTCAAAGTGTTCAAAGAAGGTGCCTCCGCCAACATACTCCTCTTGTGGAGTCATCGCCAACGTAATTGCCAGAATCCCATTATCGATATGAATATCTGTGCGAGGGTGTGATGCATTGTATTTTAGCAAGCTAACTGAGTGCGCCCGCAAGACATCTTGTGAACTGATTATTTCAGGGAAGAGATGACACAGCAGGGGGAAAAGCTTGACTTTAAGCAAAGAATTGAACCATTCTCGAGTCTTCGGTAGGTTCGTTAGCCAGTCGCCTCCCAGCCTATACTTGCCACTTTTGTATTCGTTCTTGTCTACGCCTTCTGCGACGGCAGTTAGGGTGACTAATTTTGCCTCCTCCGCCGAGAAAAGTGGTTGCCCTCTAGTAACTTTGATAAGATCCAAAGGAAATCCGAACTGATCTCCAAAGTCTTCAGGTGGCACTGCGCCCATCGAATACGATTGAATTTCGGTGCTTTGGTTTAGAACCTCTGTTAACGAAGGGAGCGGATGGTCTGGAGGTGCGCAGTAGTACGATTTGCAACTGGCTTCGCAGTCAGCGGCGTGATCTCGCTTGTTCTGCCAATTATGAGCACATTTGCATATGATTTCTCCTGAAATATACGCGAAGGCTTACCTGCTCAATGGCATCGATAAAGTCGGGGCCTAGCTCCTTTCCTAGCTCTGCGATTTTGGTCTCCGGTGGAAGGTCGTGCTCATATCCGCCCCCGCGCATAGACCAAGGACACTCGCTACCAATACAGCCATGAGCTCTGATTCTTCGGGTCTCTTTGACAGGTCCAAGAGTTAGGGGCGCCAAGGCAACATACCTTTCAAATTGCTGAGCCTGTTCTTCGGGCAGGGGTCCAAACAAAACAAGTTCGTCTAAAGCGAAAGCACCTCTGGACCAAAGGTCTAGCTTTGCTTCTTTAACTCGCGCTTCGGGGTCAAGTTCTCCCTCTGTGGAAGCGATAAGTACGATGACGAGGCATGAACTTGCCAGAGGCCTCCATAAGTAGGAAGTGATCATCGCTTTTCGATTGTTGTACGCGTCCGCTTTCATGATACATGCAAGCTCGTCATCAAAAATCAAGGATCTTGAACTTGGCCGTCGTAACATTTTTACATGGAGTACATGAGCATATTTTGTCGCATGTACAAACCGTGAAACGACGTCACGAGTCCAAATATTTTACACATGGCCATCGAGAACATCGACCATGATATTTGACGCAACACTGCAGATCGCACTTGCATAATTGGCCTGACTGACACTGACGAAGGGCTTGGTGATTGCCGACAGGATCCAGCCATATGAATGAGTCAGTTCAATTTAAGAGTTCTGGCCATAAACTTGCCATTATTCTGAGTGCCTGAAGAGTGTTGAAAGTTACTACTGTACCCGCAGAGACTTGGGTCAAAGCCCTGGGTGCATTTGATTGATGTCAAGACTTTCAACGCAGCAATGATTTGAAGCAAATTGAATTTTAATGAACATTTGATTAAAAGATTTGATGGCACAATAAATTCTGGAATTTTCCAAGTGACCTTTCAGAGGAAGTGGTGCGTAGCTACTACTACTAGGTTATTGATCCAATACACATACTGCATATCCAAGTCTGCCTGATAAAAAGTGGAATGAGACAGCGCACTTGAATGCAAAAATGATGTGATCACCACACGGTAAATCCATTTGCTGCTTTCATGTCAAAACAACAATGCAAGTGACGTGACACTTCCTGGCTGTGACAACGTCAAACAAATTTCTGTGCACCTGAAACCTGCAGGAAGTGGTGGATAGTCCAGGTTATGTCACTGTGGCCCAAAAATTGATTTGTTCTTCTTGGTGTTGAGACGTCATTGCCATCATCAGTGGAGCAAAGACTCATTTGCTGTACTGGAACACGCATCCCACAACACGATAAATTTGCAAAAGAGTACCAGCAAGATTCAAGCACACCTGGATTGAATTAGTTTCTTATTAAATTGAATCAAGAAATAGCTACAGCTCAATGCATCCCCAATGGTTATAAATTGATACCGATCTGGATATGAATCTGGTAGTTGATGATTGCACCCCAATTGGTACGAATTGGATGCCCAATCTGGATATTAATCTTGTACATAGAAGAAGGATGAATCAGTTGGACAGCTGACACTTTGGAATTCTGGGGTGTGGTACATCACCCGTAGAAATCCCTGTAGAAATCCTGCATTTTAATTTCTCTTTATATTTTGATATTGCAGTATATGTGAAGATGGTGATGAATAGCTCAAAGCATGCGCTCTTCATTTCTGCAATAACATGGAGCTTTTTGTAGTCAGGGAGGGGTTTCATTTCAGCATGTCGAGTCCAACCGTACGTAGTCACGTGATACAGAGTACTACCGTAGTACAGTACTAAGCGTCGTACATAGTTCGGAATGTCGTGTGCGTCTACGTGCTATCTCCTATTAGTTGTACCTGCCAACTTCATTTGCATATTTCTTTTCAAATATGTTTTCAATTCATATTTCACCCAGTTGCTTTGTTGGAGCGCAGGCGCTGTTCTACCCAAAAATGCAATAATATGAGCAAATTGGCGGACAATTTGATGTGCCTCCAGCACAGTAAACAGTATCCACATTTTACTAGTAAAATCGTCGCGGTCCAATTGAAATTCTGTGGAATCTGCTTATTTAATTTTATAAAATGAAACAGTTTTAGATAGGTCTTAGCGAGATCTATCAAATGGTCTACTCAAAAAGTGAAATAAATGTCAAGGGGATGGGCAGGAATTTCTCAAAAAAGACTGGTCCAACCATTCATCCTGCTTCTAGTTGATGATACAAAGTTGGCTAATTCTTACCAAATGGAGCCCGAGAGATTACACGTATATCCGAACGAATATACACGCAGTCACGTATCTTACCGTGGAGGGGAAGCGAAATGATAACAACTAGGGGTACGATAGATGAGACAAAGTAAACGATAAGATTGTGACTAGTACTCTCAGTACCGAGGAATACAGTACTCCCTGTACCATCTCATACCATACCGTCGGTATTTGAACGGTCCCCGTAAATCATGAACATCCGTGAAGGATTTAACGAACACTATCCACATAGACCTGGTAAAGTAAACCCACAGCTCATAAGCTGTCCAGGAGGTAACCGGGGTGCCCATGCAACCACCGATGAACCTAGGGTGTTGTTCAAGCATATAGGATATACTCGAGTAATGCCTTTCGGCGATCTGACGTCAGGACCTTGGTAAATAAATCAGCCAGGTTTATCAATCCATCTTCCTTTCCGACTCGAATAATCCCAGCCGCCACCGCTTCTCGTATAGCATGATAATTAATTGCATTGTGTTTCTTCATTAGTGTCGATTCTGGAATGCTCGTATTCTTGACAACTCCGCTATTATCGCAAAACACGTTGCACGGCCCTTCAATCGGCACACCAAACATTCGAAGTTTGTATCGCAGGGCTACCAGCATTTCTTTCGCAATCCTCAGCGCTACGAATTCACTTCCGAAACTTGATGATTCAACCGTATTCTGTCGCTTGGAAAACCATATAATCGGAGCGTTCTGCACATAAATCAATATCCCAGTACTATGGGATCTCCGAGTAATCACATTACCTGCGTGGTTAGCATCGACAAAACAAGAGATACACACAGGTTTACCTAAGGGTTTTGGCATTTTCGGCGGTAATTCCTCACGAACGTCACCATAAAAGTCTCTCCAATCGGCATCGGTGTTAAAGGCCGCTTCATTCACATACGGCATCTTCGGGTCAAAAGCCAGTCTCGACGTTTCATGATGCTTCAGATACGCAAAGATATGATATGCAGCCTCAAGATGCCCTTGTCTTGGTAGCGCTTGGAACTGCGACAACTGGGATACCTCAACAAACATGTCAACTCGGCCCAGTTCGATTGCCCAACGCAAAATACCCATCAATTGCAAATAACGAGAGGTCAGATGATCATTCAATTCCGGCGTCACGTCCAACTCCGGCTTGTACCCACTCGGGAAGGGATTCTTCGCCGTCGACTTCAACTTCGCATCGGGATCGTCTTCTCGCAATAAGGCCTCGACTACCTTAACAGAATTCTTCACGTACGTTTTGCTCGACATTCCCCAGACCGTGCGACCATCCCTAAGTTGGATTTTCTCAATGTTTGCCCCAAGATAGATATCGGGATCCTTGACACTTTCAGGTTTTAACTCATACAACTCACCCAGTTGAATCATAATCGTCCTCGGGTCTTTGCTGAAAATCAATATGTCGTCCACATATACAAGTATCATGTCGTAATGAGTCCCCGCACTCCGGATCCAAACATCCGGATCGGCCTGTGTTGAAGAGAAATGTAGATCACGTAGCGTCGCAGCCAAGTCTGCTCTCCATGCAGCTCCCGATGATTTCAATCCATACAATGCGCGAGTAATGATCAGTACTTTACCGTGGTCTTCACCTGTTTCTATCTGTCCTTCGAACCATATTTTCTCTCGGCATGGCGCATTCAAATAGGCATTTGTAACATCACCAGCCAAAACATCCAAATCATTTAACCCCGCGATCAAGAATGCCAGTCGGATGCTGTCTCTGGACACAACGCTCGAATACGTGATTGATCCTGGCGCTTCGGTCAAATGTCCGCCAGCGACAAAACGTGCCTTACGTGTGAAATCCATCTTGACGTCAAATATGACATGGCACGTAATCTCCTGAAAACCCGATCATGTCCTTAACCTTACCGGTGCGTACCTGCTCGGGTGTAACTCCGTCCTTTGGTTTCCATGCTACTCTTACCTTACGCATCTCCTTTTCTATCGCACGTCTCCAGAAATCAGTTCTGGTCTCTTCGTCGATCGCGAGAGCTTCTCTTACCGTCTTAGGTACCTTAATCCCGAATTTGTGCGTTGTCCTCAGGTATGTCGATTTCATCTTTGCAACTATACGATTCCGTTTTCGCAACACATTGTGAACCCACCACTTAAATGCGGGCTCCTCTGCAATCCGATTCGAGGCGGCATACTCAGCAACTTGAACAGGATACGAGTCCTTCAGGTCTTTTAGCTTCATCCAATCTGACGATCCATCCTTCCAATTCACAAGAAGATACCACCCTCGAGTCGTTTGTTTTGGCACACGATTTCCATTATGGCTTACCGTAAATCCGTCCTCAACTCGCAACGCGGTTCCGTCCGATCGATGGTCTGCAATCTCATCCAAGAGCTGATACTGTCGCCCTTCATCGTCAACCTGCGCATACATATTCTCGGCAATCACATTGGCAAAATAATTCTCGGTCGACCCGTCGGTGAACTCAACAACGTACTCTCTGGTATCGAATAACGGGTTAGCATGACCACGGCCGATCGGTTGTCCAGTCGTTCCTTTCGCACGTTTGATTACACGACCTCGCCTCTCTGCACCAGTTCCCATATCAAATATTAATTCCGTATTCAAATACTTATCCAATACTTCTTCGTCGACATCATCTGCCTCGAGTGCGTCCGGGGTCAGCATGTCACCATAATCACCCACAGTAGGAGTTGTGATCACTCCGCCTGTACTATTAGTGTCGTCTTCGTCCTGTAAGAAGAATGTTACATCTGGGTCCTGGGCCATAAACGCTTGGTCGTTCAATCGTTCATCCACATTGCGGTCGAACGCATCAACCTGTCGCCGCACATCTTCGTTCAATATGTCCTCGCGCGTCACATGTTGCACCGTAGTCCTCGCAATGACCTTACCACTCGGCAGCAATAACCAATAGCGCAGATCACTACCGACCCGATGGGCAACCCCGAGCCATCTCGCGAGCTTCCTCCCGGTGTCGTCCATTTCCATTTTCTTTCTGTCATAATACCACACACGATCATAGAATTCGAAATCAATCCATTCTGATATATCAGGTGTCTCTCCAGTTACAATTTCGAGTCCAGTCCGTTGCTGCGAACCTCGCGGGACCCGATTCAATATATTCGATTCATAAATCAATCCATAATCCCACAAACGTGTCGGCACTTTCTTCTTCAACATTCGATTTCGCCACCGTTTCCTTAACTCACCAATTTCCCGCTCTGCAGCGTGATTCTGATTGGACCGTCCCACTTCGGACCTCCGCATACGAATCTTTAGGCGATTCACTTCCTTCATGAACTCGGTCCCCGGACCAATTATCTCCGGAGCGCCGTCAGTCATCAACGAATCAGGAATGCCAACATCGTCCGAAAATTCTGTCAACGCTTGCCCGACTTTGGACTTCGAACTCAACGGGTGTATCGATGTGTAAGTACCATTCGTGAACACTTGCGCACATACATTACCTTGTAAACTTGTTACTTTGGAGAACAGCGTATCCGAATACCAGTCCCCGTTCAGTCGGCGTCGGTTCAAATGCAGATGGTCAACACGGTATCTTCGATGCAACGGGTGGATCGCAGTTCGAACACCTCTCTGAGTCGTTACGTGTAGTGTCCGTTTTGCAGTCTCGATTCCAATATTCCACATGCGAGCAATATTCTCAGGCGTTACACGTGAATGTCGTTCTCCAGTTACCGTCGCGGATATCATGCCATAATCTGTCCCCGTAGCCGCGTCGGGAATAGTAACGGCAGACGAGTACAGTGCATACAAGTGCCGAGCGTCAAGGGACGATGTAACACTGCCCAACAAAGTTCCAGATTCCGAGAGGCCGCTCAGAGCATACGCAGTACGATATTTGGCATCAGAGTCAGTCGTGATGGGCATGCGCAATGTGGACGGGTCCCAATGGGGGGCAGTCAGTTCGATTATCGGCAGGTTAGAAAGTTCCCAATCATCAGGGACGCGGGTTTCGAAAAACAGGTTCGGACCGGATGCCAGCAGCGGGATAAAGATCGCTCCGACATCCAAGCCAAGCGCACGGTGCGGGTCCCACGGATCGTCGCATAAGCTGTGTCCAAATGAGCGAATTTGATGGGGGTTTAACAAGGAACAATGGAGATCGGCACCGAACCAGAGAACCTGATCGGCCACGAGCAAGACAGATTGGCCGGACTCCGGACAGGTGTACGCAGTGGCGCACCTTGCCACGGGCACATTTGCCTTTGGTTGGTAGTCACTTGAAAAAGGCGTCACACTGCAAAATTCGCCCGACAACTCCAACAGCTTCAAATTGGGCCCGGCACAGATTGTATCAGCATGGTTATCAATTTCATTCTTACCAGTGGTGCCGACGATTGTCGTTGCGTAATTTGATATATTGGCACTGGCGGTCACACGCGAACTCGAAATCACAGGCATTGCACTACGGTGACGACCAGCACCAGCCTCATGTCAGTACGCACCGCGACCAAAGTTGCGTCCATTCTGGGATCCACGCTCCGTAATTTCTGACACGACACTCTGATCCCCAGCAACGGGCTGGGTTCCTTGATCGGCGTTACTTACGGTCGATGCAGTCGATGCTTCACTTGCATTTCGTTGTCCATCAGTCGAGCGGCCAGCGCCACCGCCACGACCTGCGTCGCGACCACCATGACCGCCAACCGGGGCATCACGCAATCGCAAAATATACGCACGTCCGCCCGATCCAAGCTTGTCCCACTCTTCAGGCTGGAAATTGCGGTGCGGGTCGGTAACATCGACATTGTTCATACGTACTCTTTGGTCGCCGCCACCACGGCCATAGCCACCGCGGCCATTTCGTCCTCCACGTCCAGATCCACGACCACTTTGCTGTCCAAAACGGCCTCCACCGCAACGAGCCCTGCCGCGACCGCTGCGCCCAGAATTTGAATCCACAGCACTGATATATCGTTTCTTACCAGAATGACGATTCGCATAATCCAACTGAGCACCTGAATGTATATTTGAAATTAGTCCTGACAGGAAACTGGTCGCCGCGTTGAAGTCCGAACGATGGTCTTTAAAAACGCTCGTTTTTGCGGCAACAATGCTTGCGTCAGACGATCTGATTCCTCTCATGAGTACATCAACTCGCTGCTTGTCCGTTAGATTCTCATCCCTGTCTTTGGCCAACACAAAGAAACTTTCTTTCAACTTGGTCACATAACGCTCGAATGGGAATACCTTCTCGTCCTTATAATGAAGCCTTGCAATTTCCTCTTTGGCCCTTTCCACACGCTTGTTGAGCTCGCCGGTTCCATCATAATGTGCGATTAAAGCCTGCCAAGCCTTGCGACCGTTTGCATTCTTGTCATAATCCTGAATCCACGTCCAGGCGTCTGACTTGACACAGGCTGCCTTCAACATGTTGTAGACCAACTTATTATCACGTTTGAAATTCTCACCTGTTAATGGCATTTGGTACATGCGCCTCTCTTCATCGTCGTCAAACACATCCGAATCATCAACATCGGTGCGCACAACATAGACCACAGGGACCTTTGCCGCTCCCATGGTTGCGCTAAGCTTGTTCATAAACGCTATCTGCCAGGCATCCCACCCAGCATCAGTTTGGCACCTACCAGGGTCGATCAAGTCAACATCCACTTTCTCGAAATTATGCTCGGCCTCCTTACGCTGAATGGTTTCAATGACTTCTTCCTCGGTCCACATTTCCGGGTCAACGTCAAGGTTTCTCCTATGATGGTCCTTCACCCAATACACAAGAGCCTGAATCTTTTTGATTTGCATGGTTCCGAGGATAACACGACCAACAGCATTAGCTCGAGAGGCCATGCGTTTGGCCATCTCAGTAACATCATTGTCGCCATTAAGGTTTGCAAACGCATCAATGGTATCCAAGCCTTCAACATCGATAAAGATCTGACGAGACGCAGCGGAAGTCACACCGCACAAATTCAACACATCGTGGACAGGGTTCACAACAGGAGCAATAAACCCATTTTCCTCAAGGACAGGGTCAACTGCATCAGCCATCTGTTTACAATGCCTCTTATTAGTCACTGCCTGGGTTTGTATCAACGACATAACCGGTAGCCGCTACGATGAGCGACGTGCGAGGCGGGTACGCATACCGGGCGGCCTGGGGTGATCAGTCCCGACCTCAGCGAATACGGGCGACACGGTGGTTAAAAACCAATTATAAAACGTGCGCGTTGATGCCGACCGTTGACGCCCGCCATGGGCCAAGTACCGTATTACGAACAACGATTTGTCGGACATCACGTTCTCAAAACCTCAGGACAGGATCCGACACTACGCGTATTGCGTAGGCCCTCGTACATATTATTTCGATGAAATTCGGTTACGACTCGATCGATTCAACTTATTACCAACGCATGATGAAACGCGACCTGGGTGACCATGAAGGTCCCATATCAATGCCGTCACTCCTCGACGTCGTTTTTCTGTCTACATCTTATGACGCATTGGGTCTGATAAACCGAACGAATATACACGCAGTCACGTATCTTACCGTGGAGGGGAAGCGAAACGATAACAACTAGGGGTACGATAGATGAGACAAAGTAAACGATAAGATTGTGACTAGTACTCTCAGTACCGAGGAATACAGTACTCCCTGTACCATCTCATACCATACCGTCGGTATTTGAACGTATCCTACTCCTTAAATTTGGTTTGTGCGTGTGTGTGTGTGTTACGGAGTATGACCACTCTGGGGTATTGTTGCACTGGGGTTGCGGGAAACACCGATTTTTCAATACGGTTCCCGCAACCCCGAAGAATTCCGGCGTACAGTTCAGTGCTGGAATCAGTACCGAATAGAAGTACTGTACTGGAATACAGAGTACTGTAGTATAAGAGTATAGTAACAATATATATATAGTAGACTACGCATAAAATGAAATAATATATTTGATTACGTATGCTTCCTCCTAAAAACCCAGAGCTCTACTACTCCAGTACTAGAGAGAACACCGTTGTCCAGGGTTCGTAACGGCGTCTCGGATCGCGCTTCCATTGAACAGCTTGTATTGCTATCGTATGATATATGCATATATGTCATACGTATGATGAGAATGTAAGATACGCGAAGGACAAAGTCGGCAGTTTTTTAGGGGTTGCGGGAACCGGATGGAATTGATTATCTGGTGTCACGCTATTGCGTCAGAGAGAGCTCAACACGGATTCGACAAACATAAAGGAAGTTGTCCGAGTGATCCGAGAAGTTGTCCGAGTGATCCGAGAAGTTGTCCGAGAGCGTATCCCTAATGCATAGCGGTACTGAGTACTAGGGTGTGTAGGAATGTCAGTAGAGTAGTCCATGTAAAAGTAATTTCATCCTCTGAAACGAGTTTCAAAAAGTCAAATCGCTCCGAAAAGTCGTTTCAAGAAATGAGTGATCCGGAATTGGGATCACTTCTTTTTGATCCCTGTAGACCTATACCAGAAGCTACACAAAAATAGGGTTAAGAAGTGATCCAGAAGGACAACTCGAAAATCCTCCGGACAACTCGAAAATTCTCTGAAAGACGCTATTCTTGTCGAGCTCCATTTTTCGATAATAGTATGAAACAACAAATCGAAACCAGCTGTTTCCCGCATCCCCTAAAAAAAGCTGCCGGCTTTGTCCTTCGCCTTTCTTACATGGTAATCAAAGGTACTAGTACCATGGTATGACATATATGCATATATCATACTACTACGCTATACGAGCTGATCAATGGCAGAGATCCAAGACGCCGTTAAAAACCCTGGAAAACGGTTTTCTCTCTAGTAGAGTTCTGGGTTTTTAGGAGGAAGCAGCACACGTAATCAAATATATTATTTCATTTTATCCGTAGTCTAGTATATAATATATATTGTTGCTATACTCTTATACATACTCCATATTTCAGTACTCTCTACTGATACCAGTACTGAACTGTACACCGGAATTTTTCGGGGTTGCGGGAACCGTAGTGAAAAATCGGTGTTTCCCGCAACCCCACTGTTACGTGGATTACATGTACTACAGGTCTACAGTACATAAATCGACAGTAATTTATGTTGAAACGACAGTGCCTAACCTTACTGTAGTACTTTACCGTACGTATTCAAAGTTACTGGATGGAATAGTCATCGAATTCGTTGTAAAACAGGTTGCTTCACAAACGCTACTGTAAAACATACCCTGCGATGAACTGCAATACTGGCTGGGGGGCATGAGCACAACACTGGGGGTACTGTATACTGTACGTCATGTTGTAGCTTACGTTGGTACCAGGGTACTGCATACTGTAGAAAAAAATGTATGCTACTGTAGTACTAGGTCTGTTCCTACGCAGTATTGACCACTTTGGGGTTCGGGGTACTGCGTGTCCTTTGTCCTGTATCCTGTGGTATGTATCATACTACTCCGATCAGTTGTGAGGAACCCACTAGTATACCGTAGACCTCATAATAACTACACGTAATTTTGGCCCATGTGTAGTAAATCTTTATGAGGTTCAGGAAACGCTGTGTGTAGTTATTGTCGAGTGGTCAAAAATCCTGAAAATCCGGGTTCCTTTAAAAAATAAAATCGAACCGATCGAGCTGGCTAAATAAATCGACTCCATGAAAAAGTATACTATACCAACAACACGTGCTCATGAAATTCGACTGGCGGTTATTTGCCGTTGACTGTGGTTCAGCCGGTTTCATTTCTCGTTAGAATCCAACTCGATTTGTGGGGGGGGGGGGGGTTGCGGGAAGTGGCTGTTCAATGCAAATCCAGCTTGGAGTTGCATATCGCCAGTGCTGTCAAGTTCCCGTACGATGGCGTTGACCCGATTTTCGCCAAATGCGCCTCAAATGCACTCATGTCGGCCGACCAGGGATCCTGACCGCACGGTGCGAATGTGGCGGCGATCCACCTGCGGCGCCTGTTCTCGGTATTGATGTCGAGTCTCCACCATCTCAAAAAGATCTTCACGGGGCACGGTGATGACGCTTCCTGCCAGCTCTGAGATACTCAGGCCATCGACCGCACTATCCCTGAACACCTGATAACGTCCCTTGATCGCTTTCTTCAGGATGAAGTTGATGCCAATATCGGCAACCTGCTGGACGGAAGTCATTCCCTCGTTGATGAACATCAAAAACACCTTACCGGCCCCGGGACTCTCACCATGGTTCTCACGAAGCCATTCGTTGACGATATCGCCCATTTGCGTTGTGGACTTGTCCACCACCAGCATCGTGCGCGAAGATGATGGGTTCATCTTAACAAGCCAGGATAGGTAGATGACAAACACGTATTGCGTCATCCAATGAGAGGAGTTGAACACAACCTTGGCAGTACGATTCCTATCAACAACTACTCAGGAGGGGAATTTGTTTTTGGGGACGGACCTGAGGCATGCTGTTGAGGTCCGGCCTAAGCTCCAGTTCCGGTACATGTATCAGTGCCCTCGTAGAATGATGTATGCCGGTACCATAGTATCGGCTTTGTGTAGTAAGACATATGAGGCTGCAGAACCGCTTTGTGTAGTATCTTTATGTGCCGGAGGGTCTATGTGTAGTTATTGTGTAGTGTGTACTGTAGTTATTATGAGGTCTACGGTATATGATTATACTACATATTACAGATGCATAATGAATTATACGTAGTACCACGTACATTTGAATATGATACTCGGAGTACTAGACTGTACTCCAGTACAAGTACCATTACTGTACCTCGAGTACTTGTACGCTTGTACAGTAGTGGTGGTGGTGTCGAGATCGAGTCATCGATTGGCTTGCGTGTTGCTTACACTGACAACTGACAACCCCGAACTGCATAGACCTCTCTAGCTAGTTTCCTGCACTTGGTACCGTAGCGAAGTCGTGGAGGCCTGCAACGTGTAGTCGGCCGTATCTGCAATCCGCACTCCGTACTCTGCTTGCACCTCAGGTGATACAAATCGGAAATCGCAATACGAATTAGACAATAATGAGGCTTCTAGCTTGTGTTTCGCTCCTCTTGGCCTCCAGTTGTACGGCCTTCATGCCTACGAAAATGGTGAACAAAGCCGCGTCCTTCGCGCGACCCCACGTGTGCTTTTCTGTTTCTGACGACGAGGTACGTATTGGTGAAACTCTTGTCATGCAACATGGACATCGGTTCGCCTTCGACAGAGTTATCTTACACCTATGTCGTATATGCACTCAGGACGGATGGGTTGCCCCTAAGAGTGCTATGATTGGAGGAGCCGGAGTCAACAACGCTGGCGAACCGCCGTTCGAGATTCGCGGTTTCTCGCTCGGGAATCTCATTATTTTCTCCGGAGTTCTCATCACGATGCTCTCCTTTGCCGAGTACCTTGGAGAATCTGGCGGCGATGGCTTGAACGTTTCAGGGCTCGGATTCGTATATGGCATCCCAGTTTTCCTTGCAGGGGCTGCGTTGAAGTACGCCGAGATTAATCCTGTTCCGTGTTACAGCGATTCTAAGGCCGACGCCATTTTCGACGAAAAGGCAACCGAGACAATCAAAAAGATCAAGCAGGATGTTACGCGCCACAGATATGGAGATGAGGCGCATTTGGATACTACGGTGAAGAAGCTTGGTTTGGTGGTTCCTGGCAAGGCATACCCTCAGCTGAAAGAATTGCGACAAGAAGTCATTGACGGAGAGTTAGGTTTCACCATGGTTTGGCAATCAATTGATACTCCATTTAAGATGTGGGCTGATGAGCGCCGAGTCAAGAAGTACGAGACTTTCTTCGGACCTGGCCTTGGAGCTGAAGTTCTGAAGATTGATGCTGATCAAAGATTGGTTGGAATTCGTCTCACCACGGGGGGTCCGAAGGCACCTGTGACGGCTGCTGATCCTGTTGCAGACGTGTCTACGGAGGAAGCAACTGCTTAGAACCGGTGTGAGCCGCGACGATTCGTGCACCGAGCACCATCTTAAACTTTTACAATACACGCTAGCATTAAGTACCAGTACAACCACGCCTTGATTGTCGCTGTATCGTCGATGTCGGCAAGTGTTATGGGTTTCTCAGTGGGCACGAAACAATCGCGCCGTCTATGCCGTGGATTTGATACAAACATGCTTGCAAAAATAGCCCAATAACATCAGCACATACAATGCCTAGGCCTTCGGCAATACTTGTGCTGCTCAGGGCAAACTCTCGTTTTTCCGGCGGAAGGTCGGCGCAGATTCGCATGTATCCATTAATGTAGACTCCGCCACCAAGTAGACCAACGTAAAAAGCTGGTACCAAGAGAGCGTTGTTATAACAAGCCTGGTATTGGTACTTCGCCACAAGCCAGAAGAAAACGACGTTTGCCACCTGCAATGCCGGCATCAACCATAGTATTGACAATGGAGCAACAAATAGAACGCCCGATGACCTGGAAATGAAAACTCCGACTTGGTACTAGAGTAGTAATGGTGGAGCACCGTGTCAGTAAAATGGTAATATCAGCGATCAGGAAAATGCATTCCACTAGGTTTGTCCATACCATCCAGTTGCTGTACTCGTAGAATTGATCGCGTGCTGTTTCGTTATCGACTGGGAAGCCGATTGCTGTCCACGTACCCGCCTGGAGAGAATACTCAGCGGCGTACACAACAAACAGGGGGATCATATACGGCCAAAGTTGCAACACAGCAAAAAACCTTTGCAATGAAGTCATGATCTCACTTGTCGCGGCATTTGGTTCATCCTCCTCGTCCTCAAACTCTTCAGCTACAGGTATGTCGCGGCAGTCGATATCGGTGTTGTTGAGGGAGGCACAAGGTTCAAAGGAATCTGCACCGAATTCGCCTTCGTGCACCCCTTCGACCAGATTCACTGAAACGACAACAGGGGGGCGAAAATCTCTCACGCACTTGTAGTACAGTCCATAATAGAGTATAGCCAAGACAATCCCTAGGTATAACGTGAAATTCAATGGCAAACCCAGCCAGTCCATCCATACGAAATTCCAGGTGAAACCGAAGACACCCGCTAGACCAGTTCCCGAAGAGAATGCTGTGAGACAAGGATTCTTCTCTCTCCCAATGTCGAATTTTCCAGCCAGTGCCAACAGCGATGCTTCGCCCATACCGCATTGGATACTCACGAAAACGCAACCCAAGAGCTGCATGTACAGACTTCGCTTCGAATGGTCAACTGAGGCGAAAGACGCCACAATCCCGAAGGCAGCTATCATCAACGCACACGCCATCATCATCCTTTTATCATATGATACCCGGTCAAACCAATAAGGGGCTGACAATTTGACCATCAGAGACGGAAGTGAGTTCGACAAGAACACTAGAGCTGTACCTCCTTCGCTTATAGATTTCGCGCTTGCGACCATAATCACAAACGATGAGTTGTTGAGTAGTCCGAGAGCCCAAAAAGCCCACGGAGATGCCGAACCAACTGGTGACAAAGACAGGTAAGGCGTTGGCATTTTTATTGATGTATCACCATGGCGGTCGCAGGAATGAAGACATCGGAGTACAGGTACAATGGTAAAATATATGATCAAGTAGACTAACACTTCTGTTTGTTGTTTGTTCTATTCTGAGAAACGGTTGGAAAGCGAGTAAAGTAGCGTTTTTAATGAGTAACAGAGCACTGAGCGCGAGAATCGCATATCTCCAATACACGCCAAGTGTTTAATCGAATTCATCCACTGGAAGGTCCGGCCAAAACAAGTTCTAGCCGTTAAGCTCCGTTGCCGGAGTAATTCCACCGTCAGCGGCAGCGGAAGACGGAAGATCAGACCCGACAAACAATCCAATCCATTAACGCAACTACCATCGGGATTGGGTTAACCTATATAAGTTATGCATGTTCGAATTGGTATCTGAATGGAATACGTGCGAAGGAGTCATTCTCATTGTTTGTTGATCTCGGCTCCGAACGCCGTCGCAACTACGAAGAGCCCCACGGAATCGCGGAACCTGTAACGAGCTCAGGTTACCACGAGCAGTGTGGTCGTAACGAGGAGCTTGACAACAAGCGAGACTACGTTTAAAAGCAGTAGAAGGGCACACGAGAACTCCATTCTTCTCTATGGCCCATCTCATTCCTCCCGTGGCACCGGGACACCCGCCTCCACCAGCGGGGGTTCCAGTGCCAGTCGCACCAGTGGCACCACCAAAGACCTACAGAGAATTGTATGCTGATGCCGCTAACAACCCACGCCTCGATCGCACAGCAGGCTATTTGGGTGGCTACCGGATGCAGCGGACGGAGCAGTGCCTACACCTATTACACTACGTGACCAAACAATTGCACTGAGCGACCGCCAGCCGATGGCATTCCTGTGCTTGGTCAATGGACTGGAGGGATCAGAGGTCTCCATAGTCCACCGCATACTCCGGTACATGGATTCACCGGGGGATGACCCGTCCGGATATCATGATCGAGTACTGGGCCTTTTAGGTGGCATCTTACCGCATCAGTACCCCACCGTGGAAGTCCCCAACACGACCTTTCATCTGGTGGGGACACCGGTACGGGTGCCGACGGTAGCGGCCATGGAAGCACACGTTCCCACGTGGGAGGATCCACGAGTGGCCCTGGGTCCGTTCACAGAAGAGGATCCAGAGACCGAAGTCGTCCGGCCGCGGAACACGCAGCTCATCCCCGGGCGCTATGCTTCGATCATCATCCATCGTCGCCGCGTCAACGCCAAGCAAGCATACGGAGCCGAGGCGATCGGTACTGAAGTGGTTCGGCCATGAACCAAACAGGTACTACCCACCCAATACGCGGCCGCGCTAATCCATCGTGACGGTGTCTCACCCGCGGTAGCGTACCAAGAGCTTTCAGGCATGTTCGCAGCGGAGGATGGAGTAATCGAAGCCTGCGCAGACGTGCTTGCCTGGCTTAGCATGGGCTGCACGGCACGCAGTGGCGCGGGAGAGCTAGCCGCGGTGCCAGCAGTTGCACAGACCTTCCCGTTGTTGCTGCTCCCAGACGCCGTCAGCGACAACGTCGCAACTAAGGTGTACGGCGACGTGCCTGGACGCCGCACCAGGGGGAGCGAGGCCCCACCAGCAGGAGGCCTTGACCAAGTGGTGAATGCAGTCCAACAACTGGCGGCCAACGTGGCAGAAGCGGGTGGTCGAGGTGGGGGCCGCGAATCGAAAGGCATCATGGATGCTTACCAGGAGACGTACCCGGTGCTCTTATGCTACTGCCAAGTAGCCACAGTCGAGGAGCTTGCACCCCTCTGGAACCGCCTCGCACGGGGTTCCAAAGGGGAGCAGCAATCGGTTATCCAGCAAGAGATGACTAGTGTGTGTGGAAAGGGGACTCACGCCGGACCTCCATTGCCCCGCAGTCACGACTGGGCTGAAGCAGATGGTATCCAGCCTCGACTTTGCAGGCAACGGTCCCGACGATCTTACAGCCGGCTGCCAACCGTTCACGGTGATCTACACCAGCCAGCAGGATCATTATCGCGCCCTCTATGACGCAGTAGTGGCGAATCAGTTGGACCAAGGGACCGCCAACGCGTTGCTAGCGGACATCCGCGATATCCGGGAGAAGGAGAGGATTTAGCTCCCACGGGATCTGAACCAGGTAAGCCTCACCCTGCACCGGTATGCGATCCTGGTGCACACGTTGTTCCAAGGTCCGGGGGCGGCCAACCCTTTCGTAAAACTTATGTGGATGCTGGCCAATAAGTTCCACGAGCCTCCCACTATTTGGGGCAACACCAAGCACTAGCAGGCACACCGTGGGGGGACGTGTACCCGGCACACGTACTCCGACACGTACAGGTAAACGTCTACGAATATCTGCAAGCCCTGCAGGTGGGAAGCGGTGGTGCAAAGGCTCCCGAGCTCCCCAACTTTCAGGAGCTCCTCCGCGACCTCCAGCGAGGTTGCTTCCACACCTCATCCTCGTCGCTCCCTTTGCCGCGTTCCCTAACGGTGAGCCCGAGTGTCGACCAGCCCGGTGGCACGGTGGTCGCCATGAATACGCGTGCATCCGCGGCGGCGTCCACTACGTCTAGCCTGACCTCGGCCACCGCCGCGGGGGGAGGACGACTCGGTGGCAATGCCAGTGGAGCCACGACGACGCAAGGCACTTACGTGCCGAATGCCGCACGAGACGCCGAGATCGACGCATTGCAGCTGCGTCCACAGATGCGAGATCTGTTGCGAGCGCACCCACCGCCAGCCAACGATGCAGGAAACGAGTTCTGCGTGTCGTGGTGGGGTAGAGGAGGCTGTTACACGAACTGCGGTCGCGCCTCCACGCATCGCCCGTTTGCCTCAGCGGCTGAAAGAGCACGCCTCTTGGCGCACGTGCGCGCTCACCTCGTCGTCTCAGCACCGGCAGCGACGGCCACAAGTACCTGACGGGCAGGCCAGGGGAGGGCAGCACCTGCCACCTCCTGGCTCCTGCAGGCGCTGCCCTGGTCAGGCGAGCCGGATGGGGAACCTCGGCGACCACACGGCACGAAACGCAACCGAGATGGGGGTTGCAACGATCTACCAACACGAGCGGAAACCACATTACGTAAGTATGCAAGACAGGCAGCTCTAAAATAAGCACAACTTGGAAATTGGGAATCGTTTGTTGCAACTGAGCGAGGTCCGGCGGATATTGCGCGTTCGGTAGGCACTATACCCCACAAGGCGGCACGTCTCCTAGCACACCTCCGTCGACGAGGCGCGCGGGTGCCACTCCATACACTGCCCTGGCCACTGAGACAAGTCCAAGAAGCAGCCCATTGGGGCTCCCATTGTTTGGCAAAGGACGCGATCGAGTTTGTCTGCCACGATATGCACGAATTTTGTGAGCAAGGCTCCTGGACGGTCCTCCCGCTAGCAGATGCAATGACCCTGCCGGACTTGCACCTTTCGCCCCTCGGAGTTGTCCCGCAGCGCGATCGGCGACCCCGCCCCATTGTCGATTACACCTTTTCGGGTGTGAACGACGAAACGGTTAGGCTGGCCCCCGGCAAGGCTCTCCAGCGCATACTCAACAAAGTTGTCCACGCGCACCCAGTGTACGGACCGGTCTACCTCGCAAAGATTGACATCGCGGACGGTTTTTACCGTATAGGATTGTACTACCGTGACATACCCCGACTGGGGGTGATCCTCCCGACAACAGGGAGCGATCTGCTGGTGGCGCTACCCTTAGCCCTTCCTATGGGGTGGGTTGAGAGCCCACCCGTGTCGAGAGCCCGCCCTATTTCACGGCGGTCACTGAGACCGCCTGTGACCTCCTGAATTCAGCTTTCGAATACCAATGGGCCTCACCGAAGGCTCACCCTTTGGAGGCCCTCGCCGACACCCCGCCCGCAGTCAGCCCTACTTCGTCGACCATGCCCACGACATCAGGAGGTGAAGCGCATGGCCTAGCCCGTAAGGGTTCACCCGGCACACCCGCCCCTCCGCTAGCCTACGGGGACGTATACTTCGACGACTTCATCCTGCAGGCACAGACAAAAGGCACCGCCAACGCGTGCTGCGCACAGCGCTACACGCTATTGACCAAGTTCTTCGTCCCTCGATGCATCCGACCGCCCTCGTCGCAAGGAGCCCGTCTCCGTCAAGAAACTGCGCCAAGGCGACGCGTCCTGGGCCACTCATAAGACTATCCTTGGCTGGGACTTCGACACCATCGCCGCCACACTCAACCTACCTAGGCATCGCCTCGCACGCCTCTACACACTTCTTGACGCGCTCCCCCCTACACGCCGTCGAGTCGCCACCGCCGAATGGCACCAGCTTTTGGGCGAATTGCGTTCGATGGTCGCGGCCCTCCCTGGCGCGCGCGGCCTCTTCTCTACACTCCAGGAGGCCCTCCGTCGCGGCGACCGCCATCGCGTACGCCTTTGACAGCCTGGCCGACTTTCGAGCCATCGCCGACACCTTGCGCGATCGCCCCACTCGGTTTCGCGAACTCATCCCAGTGGGCCCCACGTTTGCACGCGGCGCATGCGACGCATGTCAACGCGGTATGGGTGGGGTGTGGTTTCTTCCTGAGTCACCCCCAATCGTTTGGCGCGTCGCCTTTCCTCGCGCTATCCATCGTGCACTGGTCACGAGCGACAATCGCAAGGGCACCATTTCCATCTCGGACTTGGAGCTGGCGTGCACTGTCGCTCACAAACACGTGCTTGCACAGCACTCACCGACGGGCACGGCCGCAGCGGGCACCCCACGCTTTGTCCTGTTCATGCCCTGACCCGCCGCATCCCGCAGCTTCGCCACATCCTGCAGCTTCGCCACGCTGGCGCTGCTCCGACAACGCCTCTCAACGCGTTCCGCTTCGCTGGTCCCGAGTGGCACTTTGTCCTCGCCTCCGACATCACTGCCCAAATGCGTCGTGCCGCAGCCACCCTCCCCACCCAGGACCTGGACACCCGCGACTTCACTGCCCGCTGCACTCGCGCTGGCGGCGCCATGGCCCTGCTCTGCGGTGGCTTTGTTTCCGACCGCATTCGCCTCATCGGGCGTTGGCGTTCGGACGAAGTTTACCGTTACGTACATGTGCAAGCACAACCGGTCATGACGGGCGCCGCCGCCGCCATGCTCCGCGGCGGCAACTTCCGCCTCAACATCCCACCCTCTCTCCCCGGCGTTCCGCCCGAGGGCCCACCTTTCCTTAACCTTCGGCCCACTGGGCCAGTGAGGCGCCACCCGGTACACGAGTAACGGTGTGCACCTCAGAGGTCGGCGTGCGCGGCAGCTTAGTGAAGCGCCACTACTGCCGACACAAACCACTACTACATACGATCGGAGTACCACGTGCACTCCGCCACACACCCCACACTGCACACACGACCACACACAGCCTGGCGGCTGCGAAGTCGTAGATCCTGTCTATAGCGGGAGGTCCCGCTGTACGACGGGAGCGCAGACGGAGCAGCAGCCAAACGAACAGAATTACATGCGCACGGATTCGCCGAACGTACCATCTGCGTCTCCAATAAGGCCTTGAAAAGCAGCAAATCCATAGAGTCATTAATTGAGTTGATCAAATCAACTCAGCGAGTCTACTAGTGTAGCGCGGCTCCGAGTCCGGAACCACGAGCACAGGTGAGACGCAAGAGTCTAGCTTTTATAACCCGCCCCCCGTCCCAGTGAGGCGCCACCCGGTACACGAGTAACGGTGGGCACCTCAGAGGTCGGCGTGCGCGCCGGCAGCTTAGTGAAGCGCCACTACTGCCGACACAAACCACTACTACATACGATCGGA